>CM050166.1:416043687-416166187 GCA_027410445.1 Discoglossus pictus | reverse complement strand
ATATATATATATATATATATATATATATATATATAGTCACAGACCCCTTTTCCACAGCCTGGATGTTGGCCCATTAAGCCCATCAAAGCACAGACTTTTTGGCTCCACCACTGGATTATCTGCATGGACACCTCTATTGTCTTTTTAAACCTGCTTTGTTCCATTGTGTGGGAGTTTAAGCTAATCCCATCAGGAAGAGAGGAGGTCAGACACATCTGATATGTGCTAGAGACGGCAGGATGTGTATTGGATATGGGGTGATCTCAGCATGTGTAATTGTCTGCCACAGCCATCCCCCTTTCCATTGTTGTGCTGTGTACAACCCCTCTGTGTAACTGCTATAAATACTACTGTGATTTTCAGAAATAAATCAGTTCACTTGGAGATAGATAGAAATCTCTGATTCTGTTCCTGGTGGCTGTGATACTGAACCTATCTCCAGCCTACAAGTAACTTGTCCTGATCACTACCACAGGAAGGTTACTGGGACTCCTGAAAGCGCCCATTCCTGATGGAGAGGCTCTGACTGATACAGAAGCCAGATATCAGGGTGCTGGTGCCGGGTTTCAAATAACAAAATTGTGCTTGTGGGGAGATAACCTGTAGTTTATAGCAGGTGGCTCTGGGCTTGAATAGCCCCTACTCTCGGATCGTGACATATTACTATGAGCAATGATATGTTTAAAGTAGAAGATTTTTCTTATAACCATTTATTTCTTGAAGATAAGTTCTAAGTGACGGACGTCAGTCCTCTGCCTGGCTGTTAAGAATCAATGGTCTAGAGAGAGTGAAGAAAATGCACCACAAGGAGTAAGGAGACTAAAACTTTTTTTTTTTTTAAATCTAAGTACCGTATATACGAGCCGAGTTTTTCAGCCCCCTCGGCTTATACTCGAGTCACTCCCCCCAGTGTCTCTCTAACCCTCCCCCCGTGTCTCTCTAACCCTCCCCCCGTGTCTCTCTAACCCTCCCCCCGTGTCTCTCTAACCCTCCCCCTCCTCCTCACCAACCCTTCCCCCGTGTCTCTCTAACCCTCCCCCTCCTCCTCACCAACTCTCCCCCCGTGTCTCTCTAACCCTCCCCCTCCTCCTCACCAACCCTCCCCCCGTGTCTCTCTAACCCTCCCCCTCCTCCTCACCAACCCTCCCCCCGTGTCTCTTTCCCTTTCCCCTCCTCCTCACCAACCCTCCCCCGTGTCTCTTTCCCTTTCCCCTCCTCCTCACCAACCCCCCTCCTCCTCATCAACCCCCCTCCTCACTGTCTCCCCTCTAAATACCTCCCCCTCACTTACCTGCTTCTTCTCCGGCCTCTGCTCTGTCTTGACCCCGGCGCGCATGTGACGTCACATGCGCGCCGCGTCATTAGCATATACCGGGGGGGGGGGGGGGGGGGGGGGGGGGGTGAGGATGGGGGGTTGAGGAGTGAGGATGGGGGGTTGAGGAGTGAGGATGGGGGGTTGAGGAGGGAGGTTGAGGAGTGAGGAGGGAGGAGACAAAGATAAATCATTTCAGAACTTTTTCCACCTAATGTGACCTATAAACTGTACAACTCAATTGAAAAACAAACTGAAATCTTTTAGGTGGAGGGAAGAAAAATAAAAAATAAAATTAATGTGGTTGCATAAGTCTGCACACCCTCTTGTAACTGGGGATGTAGCGGTGTTCAGAATTAAGCAATCACAATCCAAATTGTGTTAAATAGGAGTCAGCATACACCTGCCATCATATAAGGTGCCTCTGATTAACCCCAAATAAAGTTCAGCTACTCTAGCTGGTCTTTCCTGAAAATTTCTTAGTCGCATCCCACAGAAAAAGCCATGGTCCACAGAGAGCTTCCAAAGCATCAGAGGGATCTCATTGTTAAAAAGGTATCAGTCAGGAGAAGGGTACAAAAGAATTTCCAAGGCATTAGATATACCATGGAACACAGTGAAGACAGTCATCAAGTGGAGAAAATATGGCACAACAGTGACATTACCAAGAACTGGAGCTCCCTCCAAAATTGATGAAAAGACGAGAAGAAAACTGGTCTGGGAGGCTACCAAGAGGCCTACAGCAACATTAAAGGAGCTGCAGGAATATCTGGCAAGTACTGGCTGTGTGGTACACGTGACAACAATCTCCCATATTCTTTGTATGTCTAGGCTATGGGGTAGAGTGGCAAGACGAAAGCCTTTTCTTACAAAGATCCAAAACATCCAAGCCAGGCTACATTTTGCAAAAACACATCTGAAGTCTCCCAAAAGCATGTGGGAAAAGGTGTTATGGTCTGATGAAACCAAGGTTGAACTTTTTGGCCATAATTCCAAAAGATATGTTTGGCGCAAAAACAACACTGCACATCACCAAAAGAACGCCATACCCACAGTGAAGCATGGTGGTGGCAGCATCATGCTTTGGGGCCGTTTTCTTCAGCTGGAACTGGGGCCTTAGTTAAGATAGAGGGAATTATGAACAGTTCCAAATACCAGTCAATATTGGCACAAAATCTGTCTTCTGCTAGAAAGCTGAACATGAAGAGGAACTTCATCTTTCAGCGTGACAACAACCTAAAGCATACATCCAAATCAACAAAGGAATGGCTTCACCAGAAGAAGATTAAAGTTTTGGAATGGCCCAGCCAGAGCCCAGACCTGAATCCGATTGAAAAATCTGTGGGGTGATCTGAAGAGGGCTGTGCACAGGAGATGCCCTCGCAATCTGACAGATTTGGAGTGTTTTTGCAAAGAAGAGTGGGCAAATCTTGCAAAGTCAAAATGTGTGTAATGCTGATAGACTCATACCCAAAAAGATGGAGTGCTGTAATAAAATCAAAAGGTGCTTCAACAAAGTATTAGTTTAAGGGTGTGCATACTTATGCAACCATATTATTTTAATTTTTATATTTTTTCTTCCCTCTACCTAAAAGATTTCAGTCTGTGTTTCAATTGGGTTGTACAGTTTATAGGTCACATTAGAGGTGGAAAAAGTGAAATGATTTATCTTTGTCTCATTTTTTTATAGCACAGAAACCTGACATTTTAAAAGGGGTGTGTAGACTTTTTATACCTCTCCCTTCGGTTATCATTAAGTGAAATAAGCGATTAGCTGCGATGTCGTGGGGAGAAGAGTTTGAAGTGAGATTGTGATAAGACCAGACCTTTGTGCATCTATCGGAGTCTACAGTAACTGGAGTCTGCAAACATTCTCTTATACTGTTATATTTGTTTAATTACTGGAAAAAACGACTAACGGGGACAGGATACCGTCGCAGACCAATCCTTGTAACATGAACTTGTTACCCTCAGATTACACAACACGGCCTGGCTTTAAATTACTTTATGGTCCATATTTGCAGCAATCATTGTGACAAGTGAACATATGTACACTATAAAAAGAGAGGTAAAACATACAATGTTTTACTGTATTTCTACCAAACAAGTACAATTTTACAGCACCTTCAAATAATCTGCATAGAATTGTAATAGTCAATGGCTCATTTCTTACAAATCTTTGATATTTACTATTTATATGTCTGGAGACCTCAATATACTTCAATTAAATTTTCTGGGTTTTGTTCACATTTGAAGGTCTAAAACAAGTAAAAAAAAAAAATGTTTTCAGCTCAGAATTCCAAGAAATACAGTTATTACACTGCATTCTGGAAAGCTGAGCAGGGATATGCAAATATGCCCACAAATGCCTCACTCTTCAATCCATAAACCATTTTAAACATGGCTTCCTTTAAGCTCATGCCTACTGCATTACACAGCTGTTATGCAAAATCAAGGTTGGATTATACACAAGCTGGCAATCCTATCCATGTACAGCTGTTTCAAGCTTACTGGCTATCATCAGCATGGAGCGGGATCTCGGCTTGTGTTGTGGTTAATTACCTACTCATGAGATCCACAACAGACGCATCCATCTATATCTATATCTATATATATATATATACATACATACATACACACAATTATTGTATAGAACTACTCTCTACAACAAATCCCCACACAAACCAGGCACTCACACCACACTGAGGATCGGCAGTAACCATGAAACAGGGTTTTCTGCCATTTTGTATAGTACTCCATGTAGTTGCTTAGTTGTGCCCATCCTCTTTGCAACCTTACGGACCGCAGCAAGCCAAGCACATCTTACGTCTAGTTGTCCTTATCCATAAGGTTATCTTTTCAGATATATTGGAGTGGGTTGCCAGTTCCCTTCCCAGTGGACTGCAATTTGTCTGACCTCTGTGCTATGACCTTCCCATCTTGGGTGACACCTACAGCCACATTAAATGAAGCCAGTAAGTGCAACATGAGACGTGCAACGGCTGCGGGCTCGAAATTTGGCAGAGTTACATAGCTATTAAAATTAGAACATGCTTTGAGTTACGGGCCTGAGACACAAACCTGTGTAAACTATTTGTGGAACGTTAGATGCGAGTGATCAATTAGTCAAACCCGTAGTTATGGGTTTAGATGGAGCCAATGGCAACAGAGATCATCAGAATTGCGTCACTGAAAAATGGAGGACCCACATTCCAAATATAATGCAATATTGATAAAGCAGTAAATATGATATTCTATTACATGCGAGTTACAGTATATGTATTAACACACTGACTGCGGGGATCGATATAACATGGAAATTAAACATTTTTTGGGCCGATTTGCGAGCTTGAGAATGTTGTGCTATCAATTCTAAGACCAAACATCACTTTCCCTATTAATAAAAATATAGTAGTGTCTGTATATTTGCATTTACCGTTTCATTTGGACTTTACCCACTTGGGGTCGTCTCCAACACTTGTTGGCTTCTTGGTTCCATTTGCGTGTTACAGGGTCAAAGGCAAGTGAAATCGTTGCAATTTAATAGCTAAATTGGAACTTAGCAGTTATGGGTTTGAGAGCACAAAGGAATTATGTCCGCAAAGTTTCATGTCCCACATCCCGTAGGCTTTATTGGAGATAACCCGCAGATCGGCGGTGGCTTGCTTTACTGGGCCAATTTAATAGCCGCAAGTCTTACTGGCTACATTACGAGCTACGGTTTTACACATAGGGGAAATTTAATAGGGCTGACAGTGTGCTTTTTTTTGGGCCGAAATCTAATTTGTATATCACAATACTGTTATGATTGTTCTATTATATTCTCTATAAGACTCCATATGTTTCTATTTCTCCTAACTAATAACCAAGGCTTGGATATATTTCTTGATTTGCTTTTATGAGTTGTCCTTATTCTTTAATTTTCATTTTAGATTTAGATTATATGAAGGAATATGCAATCCAAATAAACAGAGCAGCAGACAAAGAGAGAGAAAATATAAAAGTGTGTTACTTACAAAAAGCTGAAGGAACTTGAGGATTCTTTTGTGGGTAAGTATATAAAGTGCATTCCCACTGACTGGGTCAATAACGGGCAATCTGTGGATTTTATTTTTGATCAGTGAATAGACAGCATCATAGAGGCTGTGGAAAAAGCAAAGAAAAATGGTCAGAGGACATTAAACAAAGATGGAGCGATGTTCTCACACACAAAATAAGATGCGCCACGCTGTGCGGCGTCTTTTAATTATTTCACAAGCGCGAGCATTCACTCCTGGAGTATTAATGATGTTTGGATGCCCTGGAGATACCAACAATGTCTGTTCACTAAAGACCAGATTAAAGAACCACTGTAATTCAAGAAAATCAGCACTTGTTTGTGAAGTGTGTAACAAAATAACATTAGCAACTGTGTAAGCCATGAACATAACCCCTTATATGGAAGAAAATACATTTTGAACAATTCATTTATAAAAGTAGAGAAATTACATTTTGTTTTTGTTAGATGACTTCCTGAAAGTTGTTTTATAGTGGATGAGCTTTTTTAGTGAAGTGAAGAGAGGGGTTGGGTAGGAGGGAACACGGTCTGTTAGATAATTTAATTGGATTGAAGTTGACAGCACACCCCTTTCCTGTCGCAGGCCAATAAGACGGAATGGAAGTGTTGCACCTCTGATAGTTTTTACTTCTTAACTTACTAAAACATTTTGCCCATGGTCAAGTCTTGTAATATGATGTCAGTGCAATCATTTAATAAATCATACCTTGCATCAGGAGATATGTTCACTAAAGGCTTGAAAGTTTCTTGCAAGTACAGTTCTACAACAAGAAATATAGAGAGTTTTTTTTAAACACAATAAGGCTTTAGAAAATGTACAGAATATGCATTACCAGAAGTAGATTTCAAGATATACAAACAGACCCTGATATCTCTCTAACTCTTTCATTATCTATCTACATACACATACATACATACATACATACACACACACAGTTGTGCTCAAAAGTTTGCATACCCTGGCAGAAATTGTGCCATTTATTTTGGAAATATGCCTGATCATGCAAGATAAATGTATTTTATTGGAGGATAGTGATCATATGAAGCCATTTACTATCACATTGTTGTTTGGCTCCTTTTTAAATCATAATGATAACAGAAATCACCCAAATGGCCCTGGTCAAAGTTTACATACCCTTGAATGTTTGTCCTTGTTACAGACACACAAGATAACACACAGAGGTTAAAATGGCAATTAAAAAGGTTAATTTCCCACACCTGTGGCCTTTTAAATTGCAATTAATGCCTGTGTATAAATAGTCAATGAGTTTGTTAGCTCTCACATGGATGCACTGAGCAGGCTAGATACTGAGCCATGGGGAAAGAAAAAGAACTGTCAAAAGACCTACGTAACAAGGTAATGGAACTTCATAAAGATGGAAAAGGATATATAAAGATATCCATAGCCTTGACAATGCGAGTCAGTACTGTTCAATCACTAATTAAGAAGTGGAATCTGGGTATCTTGTGAAAATTGATGGCAAGATGAATGCAGCATGTTATCAGAAAATACTGGCAGACAATTTGCATTCTTATGCACGAAGGCTGCACATGGGACGCTCTTGGACTTTCCGGCATGACAGTAACCCTAAGCACAAGGCCAAGTTGACCCTCCAGTGGTTACAGAAGAAAAGGGTGAAGGTTTTGGAGTGGCCATCACAGTCTCCTGACCTTAATATCATTGAGCCACTCTGGGGAGATAACAAACGTGCGGTTCATGCAAGACGACCAAAGACTTTGCATGACCTGGAGGCATTTTACCAAGTCAAATGGGCAGCTATACCACCTGCAACAATTAGAGGCCTCATAGACAACTATTACAAAGACTGCACTGTCATTGATGCTAAAGGGGGCAATACACAATATTAAGAACTAAAGGCAAGCAAACTTTTGAACAGGATCATTTAATTTTTTTCTTTGTTGCCATGCTTTGTTTTATGATTTCATTCTGTTGTAACCACATTTCTTTTATTTCTTATGGGATTTATATTCAATTGTAGTTTTGCCTGCTCACTCATGTTTTCTATAAAAATGGTACATATAATACTAATTCACCAAGAGTATGCAAACTTTTGAGCACAACTATATATTCTATTATATATCAGAAGAGAGATTCACAGATCTGGTTTTTGCTCTTTTCATTCCACCGAGTCTATCCCTTTGATCCCATGCTGACTTCCATGAAACCCCAATTTATTAAACATTTCTTACCCCTCCAAGTCTCTATCTTGTGTTCCTCTAGCTCATAAATCTGTACCTGTAATGAGACAAAAACAAAAACTGTATAATTTTTTCTTGTTCCACAATCTTGCAAGGCAAAGCCTATTAATTACACTGTGATCATGTTTCTTGAGACAACAACAGGACATGAAAACAATGATAGTCAGTTAGCCCATAACATAATCCAATGTTTCTCAACCTTTTCTGGTCTGGGGTCTGATGGTCACTTTCTAATGCTCATGAGGAACTGCTGGTCACCATACAAAGCTCAACATACAAAGCTCATTGGGACCTGCTGTGAGATAAATATTTAATTGCTTATAAGTTTCTATAGAATAGCGGTTCTCAACCTTTTTTGTGCCACGACCCTTTGATAAAATTTCCCCAGTTGTGGCGAACCCGAACAGTAAAATTATTTTTGTTTGTCCTTCATCGCTGTCATTTTGCTACAGTTAAGAATGGAAATATAAATATCTGATATGAAGGATGTATTTTTATTCTTACAAATTTAACATAATTAAAGCATAGTGATTAATCACAAAAACAATATGTAATATATATTGTGAAAAAGTTAAAAATAGTAAAGATACGAGACCTGAAACCTTGCAATCATTATGATTAAATTATCTGCCAACATCTATCGAATGACAATCAAAGTAAGACTACCAGTGGGAAAAAAATAGTACAATTACAAGTTTTACAGATTACAAAAGACAAAAAAAAAAAAAAAAAAAAAGGGCATTTGACCCCTGAGGGGTTGCGATCCACAGGCTGAGAACCGCTGCTCTAGAACCTATGACTAATGGTGATGGTATGTGGAAATGGTATGTCTAGGTCTCAGGGAGCAACCTCTGAGAACCACTTATATACACAATCTCCAACTAAAAATTGTATCTACAACATGGTTGTACCATGGCAGTTTGAAGCATTCAAAAACAGAAGAGAAGACCTGGTCAGTCGCAACTTCCTTAGTACCAAGTCTAAAAAGATGAACGTGTGTGCATCTGTCTGTAAGGGGATGGAGGAGCTGTGAGGCATCAAAAACTCTAAAAAAGGTATTTCAAAGTGGAAGAGTGAATCCATATATTTTCAACAATACAATTCAAGCATGAAAGAGACAAAAGCAAATGTCCCAGTTATAGCAGAATTTAAAAAATATAAATACAATGAGCCTCATTCAATTCGGAGGCCACAACGAACACGGATGTAGGCCGTATGTCTGCGGGAACATAATTGATTAAGCAAGGCTGTAATTCCTGATTTAGAAACAGCCAATAGAAATAGAGTCTGTCATTATTACAGCAGTAAAACATGGAGGTTGCATGTCAATCAATTAGGTTCAGGGGTCGGATATGTGATCAGACATGCAAAACCGCAAAATAAAGAAATTTTGAAAATCAATGCGGATACTTTTCTAGTCCATGTGGGTGGCCCTATATGTATTAACTCATTGATTCCCGAGACTGATCAAACCCCGAAATGAAACCTAAAAAAAAAAAACATTGATGATTTGCGATTTGTGGGCTTGGGACTGTTGTGCAATTAATTCTAATGTCTATCATCGCTTTCCCCATTATTTACGGTGCAGTATTGATGTTTTATTTGCTTTTACAGTGCTATGGATATATCTTTAACCCCCTGTGCAGGTCCTCTCTAGCACTTTACATTTGCCATTTACGGGTGTGAAAACATTTGCAGGTTTGGGGAATCAGAGCAATTTAATAGCGATTTTTGCAATCTTAACTCTTGCAGCCGTGAAAGATTTGGACGAGCTGTACCTTGCAATGTTAACCATCGCATGGAATCAGAGGCCAGCGCTCCTAACCTGGTCAGAGCCCACAAAAAGATGCAAGCAAAATAACTCATGCCGTCCATTACGGACGCCCGGATCTCCCGAGGGCTCAAGAATGAGGCTCCTAGTTATTAAAAATTTGATTGAAATGTTAAATACTTAAGCATAAATTACCTCCCTCTCCCAAAACGCTTTCATTAATTACAAATTATTAAATGCCAGAGTGTTGGCGATATAGAAGAAGAGGGATGTTTGCTGTGCCACTTGAAACTTTAGTTGGTGTTAAAGGGCCACTGTAGTACAGAACAGGATTTTTTTTTTAATTATAAAATTATATTAATTTAAGAAAATGACTAATAAATTATGACAGAAAAGATAAAATAAAGTGAAAGTGTAAACATGGACTCATAGGGACCCTGCTATTTGTGTTTTGTTATCTGATGAATACAATTGAATGGGAATACAATGTTATTGCTGTTCAGACATCCATAAGATTCCCTTTCCTTCTTTTTCTTCAATATGTACAGAAAAAGGTGGTGAAACCAATTATATTGTGTCTAACTTCAGTTGCTACACTATGGACTTTGTAATGCTTAAAACATGATCTTTTAAATGCATTGCAGAATGTTTTGAACTACAGTGACCCCTTAAACCAGGGGTGTCCAAACTTGGTCCTGGAGGGCCGCACCCAAGCCTGGATTTGAGGATTTCCTTTCTGTGTACAGGTGAGTCAATCAGGATGGCTGAAGAAGCAATAGTCTCACCTGCTTGCAGCAAGGATATCCACAAAACCAGGGCTGGGTGTGGCCCTCCAGGACCGAGTTTGGACACCCCTGCCTTAAACAATTAATGTGCAGGCTACATTTCAGTGTTTGGCCCCTTTATCCTGATAGAATCACTTATCTTCTGCACTGTTACAGTCACTAAGAACAAGTAATTATTGAGTTTTCCTTTATGCACTGATGTGATGTGCTCCTATGATCACTATAATATGTCTCCGTATAAAGTAAACGGACTCTTCTTTTAAATGCATTTGAATATAGAAGAACTGTACTTACCATGGGAGACTTGTAGTATCGATGCAATATATTGATGAAATCTGTAATCGTTAACATACCTGAAGAAAATAAAATAGGATTATGAAAAAAAAAAGCAATTAACTAAAAAAAAAATATATATATACACACCGGTATCTCTCTCAGTAAATTCACATTAACCATTTTGTCAATTATTCAGCTTTGTGGATTTACAATCCAGATCTAACAAATATTAACATTATAATATGGAAAGGCAAACAAGTATCACTGCATAGCGTGCTAATCTTATTTTAATTTTATATATATATATATATATATATATATATATATATATATATATATATATATAAATATATATATATATATAGTTGTCTAATTGAAAGTTACACAGGGGAGGGAGTGGGGGGGAAGAAGAGACACCTGGGAGGGAGTGGGGGGGGGGGTGGAAAGAAGAGACACCTGGGAGGGAGTGGGGGGGGTGGGGTGGGGGTGGAAAGAAGAGACACCTGGGAGGGAGTGGGGGGGAAAGACACCTGGGAGGGAGTGGGGGGGAAAGACACCTGGGAGGGAGTGGGGGGGGGGGGAAAGACACCTGGGAGGGAGTGGTGGGGGGGGGGGGGGGGGAAGACACCTGGGAGGGAGTGGGGGGGGGGGGGAAGAGACACAGGGGAGGGAGTGGGGGGGAAAGACACAGGGGAGGGAGTGGGGGGGGAAAGAGAGCAGGGCATAGAGACACAGTGGAGGGAGAGGGGATGGGAAGAGAGACAAACAGATACATCAAGTCGCTAGTCTATTATAATGCACAAAGATAGCATGTGGAAACAGTTATTCTGCAGCTACAAGTTCTGGATAAACGGGTACAATAAAGTATCTAGATAATTCTTATTCAGTTGTGCACTGTTCTATGGGTCTTCAAAACAAATCCAATAAGGGTTAGATAAGGGTACTTACACTACGGCTGGGTTGCCATCATTAGCAGAGCAAGGGGATTCTGTTATTACACACTCATCTAGTTTAGAATACCAGAGTTTTCTCAAACTGACACACAGAACCCTTTTTTGTCCGCAAAAAAGAGACAAAAACAGCTCCAAAAATAAAACACAAAAAAAAAAAGAGCTCTCTAAAGGACCCCAGCAACGATTTCTCAGAACTCAAAATAGCTCTCAGGGACAAAACCCCTTTACAAGGAATGCACCATTACTCTGGGTGCAGAGTCTCTCAGTATTTCATTCATCAGAGCACTGACTTAATGAATTTACATGTGGAAATAGTGGGATGAATAAAAAACATATAAAAAAAAAAACCTAAGAAAAAATGAAATAATAACACCTCAAAGCGAAATGTAAAATACCATGTGTGAATATAATAGAACATTAGTGCATCTAAATAGCATATGGAAGGTCCCTGGATTTTACTAGCTATAATATCCCTGTGTATCCATTTACTTTCATGCACTTTATTTTATTAAGAAGTGCTTATAAGCTGTTTTTACTGCCTCACGTCAAATTAACACTGCCATCTGCAGCTCATGAACATACAGACTCTGCTGTGCAGTGCCTCATACTAACCAATCAGTGACCATCTCTAAGCAACATGCTGCCGAGATGTGGTCTCCCTGATAGGCTAGGATACTACATTGCACATCCAGTCCAAGAGAGTCTATATCTTGATAAGCTGCAATGGGCAGACCAATACAGGGACTATTTGTTTGATTTTTAGCAGTAAAAACAGAGCTAATAAAGTACAACTTAATAAAATAAAGTACATCAAATGAAATAGACACATAGGTATATTATATATCCAGACGGTCGATGACCATATGGATGTAGAACGCCAGGCACATCTGTTTCTGGTTGTGCTTATCCATATGGTTTTCTTGGCAAACATACTGGAGTGGGTTGCCAGTTACTTCTCCAGTGGACCACGACTTGTCTGACATCTCTGCCTTGACCTGCTGTTCTTGGGTGACCCTACATGGCATTGCCTACAGCTTCATTGAAGTACACAAGCCCCTCCGCCATAATAAGGTAGTGATCAGCCCTTTTTCCTCTCCTCCCCTATCTTGTGTGTTTGAACATAAAGGATATCACCATTAACACAACAGAGCTGTTAGCCCAGACATGACCAACTCCAGCACTTGAGGGCTATCTGGCTGGATTCAGGATACTTTGTACAGATACACATTGATAATCAATTGCTCACTTTCATTTACTCATTTGCGGTGTCCTAGGAATACTCTGAAAATCTGACCTGGCACATACAAGCCTGTGTGCCATTAAAGGACCACTGTGATCATTTTTTCCCCATATAGTATTTTGAATAACTAAAATTGAAAATTGTGAAAAAAAATATAAAATTAGATTGTTAGCCATTTTCTTCTGTTAGCTAATTTGGTCTGCTGCTTTCTCAGGAGGGGGTGTCCTTGTAAACTAAGGTCTTCCATTATTCCTTTCAGAGCACTTGCAGTTTTATCTGTCACATTTCCATTGTCCAAATACAAACTTCCTGTGCATTCAAGGTCTCCTAATATCTAAGGAAATAGATCAATGGAAACTAAAATGGCAGCATAAACCTACGTTCTAAAACCTATTACCATGTGTTTGTAGGTCATTAGTGGTGGAGGATCCCAATGAAACATAATTTGTGGGCCCCCTTGCAACCGCTCTTTACAAAGTAAGGTGCCTGTAGAGGGTCAATACACTTTTGGATCTCTACCTTGTCCTGGTGAAACAGCTTGTGTACTAAACCATGTAGGGTCACCAAAGATGGGCAGGTCAGACAAATCATGGCCCACTGGAGAAAGAACCACCAAACCACTCCAATATCTTAGCAAAGAATACCTTATGGATAAGATGTGCAGCCTATAGGGTCATGGAGAGCTGGACACGATGGGACGACTAAACAGCAACAGGGGGTCAATAAAAAGGCAAATATATATGTAAGTGATCAGATCAGATCTCCCCCTACACCAGCAGCACTGGCAGTATAGTAGCTCAGAAATGTATTTATAGAAATAATTTACTTTAAATACAAGACTACAGCGGCTCTTTAAAAATAAAACGACATAAAAGCAAGGGCAACTGGAAGCCAAGGGGGTAAAAGCCTTTCTTTATCATCTAAATGAACCAAGGGGAAGCCTTCTTTACAAGTGTTAGTGTATTCAGTGCAGTGCATGTATGTAGTGTCTAATTGGGTTATTTATAAAGCCTCCTTTTTATCAAGATCTTTTTCCAAGAGCCTCTCCAAACCTACATTCCTGGTCACATCAGAACTGTATATAGATCGGTCTCCATGGCAGTGCTCGGCACTCCTGGCAGATGTGCGGCACCGACTAAAATTAGCAACTAGTTCGTTGCAAGTGTAAACTAAAATTATACACAGTTAGTAATTAGATTGTTACAGAGCAAAACTGAATGCTGCGGTGCACATGGCTCCATTTGTAGCAATGAAAGGGCTTACAAAATGTGCCTCTGCTTCGTTGTGAAGATGCAGATTTAAAAATTCATGTATTAAATACCCCAAAAATATATCTAATAAAACTGTCTATCTACAACATATATCCTGGAAAACATTATTTTTATTTTGTTTTATTATTTTGAAGCTGCCACACAGAAAAACATTGAATTACATGCAGCCTTCCACCAGTCATTTAAAATTAGTGGTTTGGAATTAGGGGTTTGGAATGTCACAGATGTCAATCCCTCAAGACGCACTTTAAGGATCCCTTTCTCTGGCACGTCTTCATAGTCATTACCGCTTACCCTTTAAGTCCCCCAATGCTCAATCATGGGTCCCTTTGTGATCTACACATCCATCCAAGGAACCCTTATAAAAACAAGTTTTCCATTTAGTATCACCTACATTCTAAAGATGCCTACTAGATCACAATTGCAGGATGTCCACCTAAAAAACTAAGCTTCTACAAGTCACCTACCTAAATTCTCAAGTACTACTGACAACGTCATCATCACTCTGACCTCTTCTATCCAGCCATGAAGGAGAGTGCCACATTAAATATAGCAGTCTCTAGTCAAATGTCACTTCAATAGAATTGAAAACTTACCATTTTCTCATAAAAACACATTCTAAAATATATATATATATATATATATATATATATATATATATATATATATATATATATATATATATATATATATATATATATATATAATTTTTGTTCCACCTCAACTTCTATAACTTAGCCCTCATAGGCTTCCCCAATAATTAATTACATAATTAATTCCCCATACGCCTTCAATAAACCAACCCCCTTTATTATTGAGGGGTATTATTATTATAATTAATAATATTAACAACAACAACAACGCTGCACTAATTATAGAACAATAATATTTAAAAGCAGTAAGAATATTGATTTCATACCTACAAAGCTCTGATTTTTCGTTTCCCATAGGGGAGCAGCTCGGACACCATTAGCAACCAAGGCAAAAAAAAGCCTTCTTTACCTGTAAAGATTAAATGCAAGTTAACATAAAACCTTGGACAATGCGCTTCTTTATACATGTGTATGTTGCCCTTTTACAAAAGTAAATATGTTTGATGCATAACCTGAGCTCCGCCCCCCGCAAGTTTCATCCTAAACAGATCAAAAATTCCCACAGAAAAACATGGTTCCAAATAACTTTGGCTTCAAAGCCAAGTAGATTTGAAAAGTCCCTTCCCACTAATGGAATCTAAATCCCACAGCACTGAACCACAGAGATCCCGGACTATAATTAAACAAAGTGAAGATAAAGAACATAACTAAACAG
This sequence comes from Discoglossus pictus, assembly GCA_027410445.1. Taxonomy (NCBI): domain Eukaryota; kingdom Metazoa; phylum Chordata; class Amphibia; order Anura; family Alytidae; genus Discoglossus; species Discoglossus pictus. The sequence goes on along the minus strand of CM050166.1, from coordinate 416,150,994 downwards.
TGTCTGTAAATGGTAGACAATGACAACAAGTTAATAGACCGTGTGGTCAAAATTTTTATATTCTGCAATAAGCAAAATATAAAATAATAATAAAAAAAATAAAAAATAGCAACCAAAATAAATAGAACCTTTAAATTTTTAACTTTAATATGCAATTCGCTTTTACTGTGTCAATTCTCTCTTCAGAGCTGGCTAATTTTACTACTTTCACAGAAGAGACTGTCCTTGTAAAACTAATGACATTTGAAGGAAGGAAGGAAGGAAGGAAGGAAGGAAGGAAGGAAAGAAAGAAAGAAACAAAGAAAGAAACAAAGAAAGAAACAAAGAAAGAAACAAAGAAAGAAACAAAGAAAGAAACAAAGAAAGAAACAAAGAAAGAAAGAAAGAAAGAAAAAGAAAGAAAAAGAAAGAAAGAGAAAAAGAAAGAAAGAAAGAGAAAAAGAAAGAAAGAAAGAAAGAGAAAGAAAGAAAGAGAAAGAAAGAGAAAGAAAGAGAAAGAAAGAGAAAGAAAGAGAAAGAAAGAAAAAGAAAGAAAAAGAAAGAAAAAGAAAGAAAAAGAAAGAAAAAGAAAGAAAAAGAAAGAAAAAGAAAGAAAAAGAAAGAAAAAGAAAGAAAAAGAAAGAAAAAGAAAAAGAAAGAAAGAGAAAGAAAGAGAAAGAAAAAGAGAATGAAAGAGAAAGAGAAAGAAAGAGAAAGAGAAAGAAAGAGAAAGAGAAAGAAAGAGAAAGAGAGAAAAAGAGAAAGAGAGAAAAAGAGAAAGAGAAAGAAAGAAAGAAAAAAAGAAAGAAAAAGAAAAAGAAAAAAGTGAAAGAAAGAGAAAGAAAGAAAGAGACCCCCAATTCCTACCTCCAACATCCAAAGAGAGGAATATTTTTGTTGTTCCCTTGATTCTCATAATGTGGTTAATTGTCTAAAATAAAATCTACATCAATTGTATTTTTTGTACCGTTTTACAGATGTCTGAGCGCAAGTGAAAGTGTGAGAGCATTCCTCTGGTTGCCAAAATGTAGGTGCTAGACTATTACATAATTTTAACCAGTGTGACCTGAGGCTCATGCAGATCATGACAATGTGACTTCAATGAGCACAAACCTGCTGGACCAATGATAATAAAGTGTGGACCCTAAAAAACAAAGGACTTTCCAAGTGGGCTTTACTCCTAACGAAGCTTGCGGGAAAGCGAAACGCCTGCACCACGCTCTAAAGCCATTATGTATTCATGGGAAAACAATCAGAGGCACAGAACCCAACACAGGCAGAGAAACCGCATGGACTGAAAATGTTTTATCCCAGTGGAAACGGTATAAACCAATATCTGTGTGAAAATAGTTTTCCACAAAAGTAATTGTGCAAAGCTTTTTACAATAAAGTGGGAATTAAAACATTAACCATATTCACTAGTGATGTTCTCTCTCTCTCTTTCATCCAAGGTACCAGGAGAAAAACTATATTTAAGGCGGAGGATCCCACAAAGCCTGGTACGGGAATGGTAAGAAACTGCTTTGGGAAATAAGAGACAAAAGGTGTAATATTGCTTTTATATATATTGTTGTAGTGCCATGAATGATTCCGAGAGGAACTTTATAAAGAAAAGAAGACGTGTGAAAAAAAGAAACACACTGCTCAACATTATCCAATTCCCTACTTCCGATGCAATAAAGACAAAAAATGCATTCAATGGCCCTTTAAGTGTAAACAATCAAATTAAAATCAAATTGCGCTTTTATTGCACTGAGAAGCCCTATCTGCTCAGGTACTGTGTGTTCTGGGTCATTAAGATGTAAAACTAATATTGGCCAGCAGGATGCGCCAATCACCCCACACACAGGACGAGGAGTGTATTACTATCCACCGCGCTCTCCATCCTGTCAACATTCACAATTAGCTCCTATGTAACATCTTAAAAAATTAGACTCTTCAATCAATGATGATCATTTATACACCCAAAAAGGCAATTAGGACAAAATGATTGTCAATCACATACATAGTTGTCACCAATGCGGGTTGTTGCTAACGCTTGCGGGCTTGCATAGCGAGGGCCGCAGTTGCTGGCACGTGATTTGGATGTAAATACCCTCAAATTAAAGCTGAAAGTCTGCAGTTAAAGCACATCTTGTTAGTTTCATTTCAAATCCATTGTGGTGGTGGTGTATAGAGCCAAAAAGTTTAGAATTGTGTCGATGTCCCAATATTTATGGACCTGACTGTATGGAAGTACCGAGTGGTAACTGAAATAATTCCATATTCCTTCAATATAGTTATAGTAGTTGAGGCTTAAAATGACTTAGTCCATAATGTTCAACCTTTTTAGATCTTCTCTAATGCTTGTTAATTGATCCAGAGAAAGGCAAAACAAACAAAAACTCCACTGAAACATTACCAACCAAGCAACCACAGGAAGAAAAAAATCCTTCCTGACCCCCAGATACTAGCAATCAGATTGCTCCCTGGATCAATACTCCTACTTCTCTGGTTATCTTTCCTGAAAGACCCAAAATGGGACTGTATGCTGGATTTTTTTCTCTAGGACCACGAAGTTAAGCTGCCTCTTGATTTTACTCTTATATATGTCCTTAGGAAGTTCATCTCCACCTTACCGACGAGGCCCAAGAGAGGTTAAAATGCACGTTGCCGTTTCTCCTGTTTAGGGTATTTTGGGGCTGGTTCACTCTATTGCGTTAGACCCAACTAATATACTTTGAAGAGCACAAGTGAGCTAAAAGAGGCTGCTTTCGGAGTAGGTGACCAGACTTATAGAACAAACCTACTTAGGTGTTATTCATTCTCAAATTGAGCACCTCTGACTTACTATTTATATATCAACCAGTACTGCTCCCCCATTGCGTTCCTGCAGCCAGGCTGTGCTCAGTCACTGATGGATCAACGCGTTCTTAAAAAAATAATATTCTATAGTTGGTGGATGCTCAGATTTCAATTGCTGCCACTGAAGGGATTAGCACGGTTTGTACAAGATTTTGCAAGAAATAACTGCAAGCTCATCAGCGACACAGAACCAGTTCTAGTTTCCCAAATGATGAGGAACTCAAATTAGGAGTTAAATGTTAAGGACTTTAAAGGGCCACTGGAGCCCAAAAATGTCCGTCTTAAATTTAAAAGATCTTTTAACCTGTAAACAAAATATTTTTGTATGAGGAATAATATATAATAAAAAATTTAAAAATAAACATTTAGATACAATGAGATTAGTCTTTCCTCCGCTATCCTGACAGATCACAGAGATAGTGTTGTCTCCACCCTTGGTGCACAGGCCGCTGCACACATTCAAATTCCAGGAAGTGATGTATTTATGCCAAGGCCTAGGGAGGCCAATCCCTTAGGACTGAGCTTTTCCAGAACCTGCCTGGTTCGAAATGTAGTCGTCCATGTTTGTGAAGAGTGGAAGCTGCCATTTTGGTTCATTTGTGTCACTGCCACTTAGAATGCTGAGCGAACTGTGTCAAAAAGGTAAAGCGTCAATTAAACTGAAACGGAGTTGTAAACCGCTATATTAATTTTAGCTGTTTTTCTGCAACTCACTTCAAATAATATACTATAAAAAAGAAAGACCCATTGGCTTGATTGTGTATGGTTTGTTTGGGCTGTGCCACTTTATGTGCATTGCATTCAGGGTGCACCAATTATATCCTCAATAAAGACATTAAGAAAATATGAAAATACTTTAAAAAGAACAAAATGTAAAAATCATATGTTTGTTGGGCATAGACTATTAAAACAATATGCAGTTTACAATAAGTTATTTTTTCTTAATTTTTAATTTGTTTTCTCCTCAAGCATAGTCAGTTATCTCCATCTCCCTGTGACTTATCAGGGGACACGGTCAGCTCTGTCTGGGTGCTGGGCCATCATGGATCTTGCAAGCCAGTTGGGTATGATATATTGCTGACCCTGCCCTATTACATTAGCTCCACCCCCACTGCATACACAGAGGTAACTGCTCTATTGGAATATGCTTGCAACTTCCCCATGTGCCCCACTTATTGCACTAGCCATCATAGACCCCATCCCCTTTACTGAGCATGCTCAGCTGAACTAGAATCTGACTGGTCAGACTTTTTATTTTAGTCCAGCTTCCAGGCACAACTGGCGACTCCCCCGAGTCTGAGTAAGCAGCTCTTATTGAGGAAAAATGGGCGAATTCAAAAAAAAAAGAAAAATTATTAACTTTTATTTATTTTAAACCACATACTGCTTTTAATAGTCTATACTCAAGAAATAAACACATGAGCTTTACTAGTAAATGCACTACAGTGGTTCTTTAAGAATTAGACCTAAAAGTTTAGGATCACAGATGACCAAGCTCCGATGGTATTCCCACCCTAAGTGTATGAAGCATGAAACATTGGCCATGAACGTCCAACTAAAATGTAATTATAGCGCTAGTGAACAAAGATTATGAATGGAACCAAATAATCTTACAGACAAGTGAAAAAGTTAAAATAGGAGGTAAATCACAGGTAAGGCTCTGGACAATCCAGTCCTACTCCATTAAAAGTTATCTCTGATCAAACCTGTTATGAGAAAGGAGATAATGGAACAGCCGAACTTACTTGTAGTGTAGTGTCAAATACAACAAGTTTCGAGCTGGTTGGAACGATGTCGTAACACTTGTGAGATTTCATGAAGCGCATGTAGATGTCACTCTCTGATACTTCAACAGCTGTAAGAGACAAATCAAGAACATCTGTATTTGTGAAATAAATACAACCTCCAGAGTGCATTAGTGCTTACATTTCAACAGCATGACCAACTCTTATTTCTCCCACTACTGCCGATTCATATTTGACCAAATTCTAACATTGTGGGTAAAGAAAGAGGTTCCTACCCATCAATGACCTACAAGGGCAAGTTTCACCCAAACCGAAGTGTGGACGTTGGTAAACGTTTTCATATACAACACGCTGAGGGATAGTGAAGTTGAATTTGTAACTGGATTACTACATAATCCAATCTATAAAGAAGAGCTAAAGTGACAGCCATCTGGCCCCCACCAACTGATCACCACTTTACCTCTACATGGTTTAGGCTTTATTATATTTTGCTTGTTTTGTTTAACGACCACTGTACAATAAAAACCTAAAATACATATGGAGTCTGAAGAAGACAATAATAAGACATTAAAAAAAAAGTTATAAAGTCAATTTATAATGTGATGCTTTTGTTGTTCATTGGTGGCATCCATTGCAAAGGTTGTATGCAAGAGGAGCATTTACATTTCTAAAGAAGCAGGGCTTGAAGTTGCAGTTATTTCTGCAAGCTGTCTGCTTCTGTGCATGCATGGGATAAGGGAATATGTGTCAAATCCAATAATCTCCAATTACCTAACAAATCCCCTTAAACTCCTCCTCTCCCACATTTAAACAAAATACCTCAATCAGACTCCATCTATCAGAAAGTGATGAAACCAGACAAGTTGGTATTTTCTATACATAAAATTAAGTTTTAAAAAATTGTGATTTCTCTAAAAAGGTTTTCAAGTTCATGGCTTCTAATGTAATAAGAAATGGAGCAAAAAAAAAAAAAAACCTGCCTATTTTTTTTTTCTTCTTACAAATTTTTCTTTAAATATTTTTTTACTCAGAAAAAAGAATGGAACAATTTGTGCAGAACTACAGAAAACTCTCACTGTCACCTGTACGATTCGCTCTGCTGACTGCACAGTCAAAAATGGCCCAAGGCACTATGTCCCAGCCAGACATGTTAATAGGGAAAATATTCCCAAAGACGGCATCCCATTCATCTACACGACGCAACAACAGTCATTATACTCACGGAAGTAGCACCTGATCAAAGTATTAAGTGGTAGAAAATCAGCTGCCAAAACCTAGTTTAGAGATTAAGGGAGCTACATGTGGAAAGAACATACAGAACATAAGATACAATGTACCAGCTAGCGTGGAGAATCAGATATAAAGGCACATTTATACCGGAAATGGCAAGAGAATGGGCCACTCAAGGACTCTGCTCACCTGGGTCACTGTTATATATAGTGTGTGTGTGTAGGGACTGAAGGGGTGACAACATCCAATAAGGAACACCTAGATACAAGCAATATGAATTGTAGAAAAGCAAGGCAATATAATGAACGCCTTTCTTTCAAATATTATGCACTTTTCTTGATCTTACAAATATTTACATTAAGTTGTACAGTTGAGGTGGTGGTGGGGGGCATCCATAAACAATTGGTGGAGGGTGAGATATTTTAAAAAATAACGTTCTGGGGCTTAAAAAATGACCACAGTAATTTCTAGCATGCGTTAAATAGATCACTTTCTATGCATTAAAAAAAGTTTGTTGTAGGGTAATAGCTGATCTAAAATGCAGAAGAATTCCATTAAATATAGTGTGGGAATGTTTTCCCCTTCTCTGTCCTGATATATTACAAAAACTGTGGGGCAGAGAGCTTTATGATGTCTTGCAATATATAGTGATTTTGTCTTCATTGGTTTTAATGTAAATCAGATAAGAAACAATGAAACGGGTCTCCATGAGTCCACAACTCACTGCGTTCAAAATAATTTTTATTTGCATGTTTTGTTAATTTTCTACAATTATATTTTTGAGGAAAAAAAACAAAAAAACTTTTGTTGTATATAAAACTATTTTTATTGCATCACAGACATTTTTGAATTACAGTGGACCCTTAATTATGAAAAATAATTTCTCATTTAGAGAGGAAACAATACATCAAAGATGATCAGAAACCAGTGTAGAATATAAATATTACAAATATTAGTTTTTATTATCACTTCCATGCAGCTATTCCTTATCAATTATATGCAATATTTTTAGTGATTGCCAATGTTTGTTAGCTGCTTTCTCAACACGGTCCGGGGTCTAGTAGAGTAATGATCCCCATTGAAAGTGCTGGTACTAAGGAATTTAGCATTGTCCATTTCAAGGGTCACCTCCAACAAAGATGGCGGTCCCCAATAACAGGCAGCATTGAATGGAATAAGGCTGTTTGCATTGGTGTTACCTTCTAACATCAAGGGTAGTACTTTCTAAATTGTAGATTGTAAATAATGGCCCTTTAAACAGTATTCCCTATACAAGTAATGTGAAAAGAATGAGAAGTACAAAACACTACAATGTCCGGGTCGTACAGTATGCAAAGATGTGACGCCAGATGGCTGCCTCTCATGGCTACCCAATCTGTGTGTTGGCATCTTATTAGATGCACCAAAATCCTTCTTAGAAAGTTTAAATAAACCCTCTCTGGATTATGTACTGTAATGTTCCACTGATGGGAACACGCTGAACCGCAAATACAGTATTTCACATGCCTATAAATACCATAATTGAAACAATTAACAAGATAAACTCTGTTCCCAGCATATTAAAGTCACGGTTTTGCAAAAGTTGTGTCTAAAAAACAAGCTTTGTAAGCCTATTACCCACAGGATACAAACAAAGACTACTATTTAAAATAAAAAAAACACATTACTGATACGACAATATATTTATATACAATCAGGGAGAATGAAAGCAAACATTATAGTGAGTAAAAGGGATGATAAATAAATCACTGCATGTATAATAATTATCAGCTTAATCAGACAATTGCTAAAGATCTCTAATCAGCTAGTGCTTATCTCAGTTAGGAGTTCTACATTACCTGGACTTTTAGTGAGATCACTTTATTAACTTGGTAACAACTAACTTGATATATTGAGAAATAAATTGCAAATAATCATCTGCATTATAGTAAGAGAAGATTCAGTATGGGGTTACTTCTTAGGTTAGTGATTACAAGGCTCTAGGAGGAGAGTGGGAGGAAATGGGGAGAGTAAGACTATGAGGAGGTGAGGATAGAGGAGCACAGTCCGATTAGGGCAAAGGTGGGCCACAGTCCTACAGGGGCCAACAACAGGCCAGGATTTCATTCTCGCTCCTCGTATATTCAGGAACTTTGTGACGGAGCCCAGATTTGTTGCTCAATCTCATTCATTTTGAGCTCAAGCATAGAGATTAAAATCCTGGACGGTTGGTGGCCCTCCTAGGACAAAAGTGGTCCACCACTCTATTAGTGATTCAGTAGGAGAGGGGGGGGGGGCGCATTAGTTGTACATTTTTCATGGAGGGCAGAAGCAGCAACATTTAATTTTCCATTTTTCTCTACTGTAAATCATTCCTGAAATTATCAGCATTGCTTGTGCAGCTGCTTTGATCTAGTGCATATTTCCATATGAAAATGTGTAGCTTAGATTGCTTGATAAGGGTTGGGGATTATTATTATTATTATCTTTATTTATATCGCGCCAACATATTCCGTAGCGCTGTACAGGGGGTTAGTACATGGCAAAAAACAAACTTAACACCTTAAAGAATGGAGGGCCCTGTTTTTGAGCATATAATCAAATGTACATAGTGCTTGTTTCCAAGACAGGGACACACAATTGAAAACTCGCAAACTTACAATCTAAGGGAGATGGCATCTAATTGTATGCCATCTGTTTAGTGATCCAACACCAATGAATCTCTGCTTGTGGTGATGGATTCAGCATTAAACGTGTTAAAGTCAGAGAAGCAGAAGCTTTCAGCAGCTTGGTATGGTATTTTAATAATGGAGACATGTAAAGTAGTTTATATACAGCCGTGGGAACTATGTTCCACAGTGACAGACAGATTGTGCAGATCTTACTTCAGAAACAAAAATATATTTTTGAACTTATTCTGCATCCTAATTATTTGATTGGATTAAGTTTATTTTGTGCACAAAAGGGCTACAAACTTTTAAGTACAAACTAATGGAAAACTAATTGATATTTAAGGCCCCTCTCTACCAGGCAGATGCACCTAGCACAACAACAACTACTAAACTTAATAAAAGGCCACTATAGTCCCATATATACAGTATGCTCTCTGCCTATGACTACTATATGCAACGGAGTTACAGTGCAGGCTGCCATTTTTGTTTCTGTTTATTTACTACTACAGATAGAAGGAGACCTTGCATGTGCAATTGCATTCAAACGGTGACAGTTTGGTGCTTTTTACAGAATGAATAGAAATCCCATTAATTTATAAGGCACTATGAACATAAAACAATTTTAAGGGCATATGTAAATTTCCTGGATTATGAACGCATCTGATAGAGGAGAAGCAGTAGTGAATGAAAACATGATTTTGCATTAAAAAAAAAAGCACACAACAAAATACGGTAAACATTATTAACTTACCCTAAAGTTTGCTAAATATCTTGCAAGCAGGTGATTTTTAGAGTTAACACCCATTGATATCTCTGCTAAAATTAGCATAAAATTCATAGTTTGTTTCGGCCAATCACAGGCAGCTAGTACATTGTTTCAATTTGTAGAGTCAGACATTGCTGTGTGGATCTCTGCATTGTGCTGCTGTTGGCTTTAAGGCTAGTATAGGGTTCAAAAGTTTACCCAAATACAGTGTTTCTATTGGTAGGTACCAGGTGCGTATGTAAGCAGCTCTGGGGGTGTGTAAAACATTTTTTTTTTTTTTTTTTAAATAAAATAAATCTGTGTGTGTATAGAATGACTCGATGTGATGCCTGTTTCTGATAAAAGCAGCTTGTGTTAGATTAGAGAAAGGTATGAACAGGGAAACTTAGATATACATTTAAGCAAAATCATGATTTTAAAAGACTTTGCTTCTGTATAGAAAGTCTGACTAGAGAACTTTATTTAGTTTGGAAGAGTGTGTTTATTGTATCGATTTGTGGATGGAAAGGGATTTCAGGGATTAGACCTTTTGGACATTTACCCCTTCCCTCTTCACATGCTCAGCAGCAACACCTTGCAACTATGTAATAGCCAACCAGATAATATATATTCCATTGAGAATAATAATAATAATAATAATAATAATAATAATATGCTCAATACGTCTGTGATATGTTTATGTGCTAAACCCAGCTTCTGCCCCATAAAGCCATATATAAAAGTACCAACACCCAGCCTGTGATGACACCTCGCACAGATTACTGTATATAATGCCTCTTAATACACAGCTTTTCTACTGATCCATGGATGAATACTTCTGAGGAAGATTCTCCAGCTAACACACTAATCTTATTAACATCTCTTTCACAGATTAAGAGCCCGGCAGGCATGAACATCACATAACATTTCTTAAATCCTCTGAACTTTTCACCCGATTAATACTTTTGTGATCTGGTAAAATCTCGTAATACAATATCTAGTAAGACTGTGATGTAACAGGTTTAACATTATAAGACAATGTACTAGCACTTAGTAATTACTCTGTATTACTATTAATAAAGGAAAAAGGACCATTGTAAATTTATATATACACATACACACACACACACATATACATACACACACACACATATACATACACACACACACAAAATCAATTGTCATGATGAAGGGGCTTGTGTACCTATGATAGGCAGGCCATAGCAGAGAGGTTAGAAAAATCATGGTTCACTGGAGAGGGAACTGGCAACATACTCCAGTATATTTGCCAAAAAAACCTTATGGATATGCACAATCAGACACAGACAAGATGTGTGCCATGGTACATAGGGTCATGGAGAGTCGGACACAATTTAACAACTAAAACACACACACACACACACACACACATAAAGTCAAAGCATATTGTGAAGTCTCTGCTGGACCATGAAGGCATCCATGACACTTTGATGAAGTTTGCACGTGTGAGAGGGGAGTTTACATTTCTGAAGAGTAGGGCTTGCATTTATTGAGGCAGGCTGACTGATTCTGGACATTTTTAGTGAAAGGGGGTAGGTACCACATTCTTAAAGCTTAAACTACTTAAACCCACCCCTCTCTATCCTTCCCCACCCTCCTCCTTCCACTGATAGCAGCTTGATGCCTGGGGGAGTCTAAGAGGTTTTATAACAAGACTAAATGGAATTCTCTATATATAATAAGTTACAAAAATGCTTATATTCTAATTTTTATTTTTTTTTACTCCGCTGCTAATGTTGATAAATTTACATACTTCAAAACATGCAGTTTTCCTTCAACTAAAATGGCCCTTTAAATCACCCCTGTATAATATCTAGAAAGTGCTCTTTTTATTACACTGTATGATTGTACACAAGTGCCTGTGGGTACAGATTGCTCAGGGTGCAGTGTGGGCATCTGATCCAGAAGAGATATTTAGAAACTACAAAGCTGATGTCCTATAAAATGTCCGGCCAGGACTAGCAGCCAAGGATGCTCTCTGATCAGACTACTTGTTATTGGCAGAGGGCATGACACCGTCCGGTTACACTCAGAGGAGGGGGCGAAACCTATGTTATAAAGCAACAGTAGATTCCCAGACCTTAAAGGGATATGGAAGGCTCCCTGTTTTAAGCTACTTAAGTGTTTGTGTGCATATCCAAACATAATTTTATTAACAAGTGCTTATCAAAGTTTTTTACTCAATGAAACCTTCCAAACAGTCCATGCCCCCTGTGGGTATTTGTCTAGTTAAAATCCCTCAACTGGAATGGAATAACCTTTTCAGAATACAGGGATATCTTCAATTTATTGGGAAGCAAACCAGAAAAATAAAAAAAAGGAAAATAACCTTGTGTGATAATTTCAGATGAAGGCTGCATACAGGGTCTCTGTAGTACTAGTTGTACTCGCTAATCACAGGTTGTCTCAGCACGATTTCAAAACATGCTGCTGAGAAACAGTCTAACTGGCTAGTATATTGGATACCATAATAAACACTATGTGCATTAGCTGTGGGTGCAGACCTTTGCAGGGACTATTTGGAAGGTTTCAGTGAGTAGAAACAGAGCTTTTAAGCATATATGTTAATAAAATGATGTTTAAATATGAAAACAAATGCTTAGGTAGTTTATTTTGATATATTGCAAACAGGGAACCTTACATGCCCTTTTAATAGAAAAAGTGTCAGATTATAACATGGGGTTTCTTTCTTCATTATACTAGTTCTCACTTTATGGGCATTTTCCATAGAATGGATTATACTAATAACATATTCATGTGTATTATTTCCCTTGAGGGACTATATGTGTCAGGGTCTTCAGAAGAACTATGAAAAACATTTAGCTATTTTGTTGGATATCTTGCATAAAGAATAATAGAGGGATAATGAGGGGAACACAATGCTTTTGTCACAGACCCCTTTTCCAGTTCCTGGATCATAGCCCATTGAGCCACCATAAAGGAAAGACCGTTTGGCTCTAAACACCTCCATTGAGTTGTAATCTGTTTTGTCCCATTGTTTGCCAGATAAAGATAATATATTTTATGTGAGGTCTGGATCACAAGACATGGAGAGCGCATTATGTGTATTTGGAGGTTGGTTTATTGCTCACAGGTGCCCGACAGGATGCCAGCCTATTAGACTCCATGTGAAATCAATCTCCTGTGTTTGTCTGCCTCTCCCTGTCATTGTTGTGTTGTTTACCCCCTCTGTATCCAACTCTATAAATATTGCTGACTTTCCAATATAAATCAGTTGACTGCTGAGACATATAGAAATGGTATGTTCTCTTATTTGCTCCTGGTGGCTGCGATACTGATCCTATCTCCATCCTGCAAGTAACTTGTCCTGGTCACTACCACAGGAAGGTTACCGAGACTCCTGGAAGTGCGGATTCCTGATGGAGAGACCCCGACTGATACAGAAGCCAGATATCAGGGTGCTGGTGCCGAGATTTCCAAGAACCCAACCAAAGGGTGTACTAACATCAGGGATTTTGTCTCAGCAGCATCTTGCAGAATGTTGGTCACTGATTGCTGTACTTGTTGTGTTGTGTCTCATATGAACCAAAGTCTAAGTCTTCATGAGCTGCAGAGGGCAAACCCGTACAGGCACTATTTGTTTGATTTTAGGCAGTACAAAATGAGCTTATAAGCACTTCTTAATAAAATAAATTACATAGAAGTAAATAGATGCACATGGATATTATATACCTAACAAACTTTCAGATCCCTTTAAAAGGAAACTACGATGATTTATATCAATCCTAGCAATTGCTTTTTGACTGAAAACAATGAGCAGCATTTCAATTAGCGTTTAATTCAATGTGTATCCTGCAATGAAATAATTATTAAGAATTACGGACAAAAACAATGGCTTAATAGGACGATAATAAAGACCAATTTGAGAGAAAAAATAAAAAAATATTCAAAGCAAGGCCATTTCTTATTGAACTTTCAATTAATAAAGCACCTGTTCATCCATAGTAATTTAATATTATAACTTATTTAACAGATGAATATAATTACTAAGACCACACAGCCCGCCAGGCTTCCTAATATGCTCTTTATTATTTGATGCCACGGCTGTTCTATGAGCCAACATAGTAATGAAATTCTTATCAGATAACATCCAGCATATTGTGCATGATAACCATTTCTAAATGCATTGTTATTATATTACAGAGGTGGGATTAATCCTGGCCATTTCTGCCATATTAATCAAACCGTGTTGACAGAACTTGCTTGATCTGGATTTTAATAATACTATTATAATGAACAAGCACGAGGTCCATTTAACGAGCTGCTGTTGAGGAATAGCTGGCACCGGCTATGTCAGCTCTGCGGCCCATCCAGCCTCCGTTGGCACGGGCTGAGCAAATCACAAGAGCAACATGAATGATCAGCTGTACGCACACGGTAGTAGTGAGTCACCCTACTTGGCAAAATACTGAGCAACTATTTATGCTTCTGGATTTTACCTGTCATCGCTGCAAATGATATGCTACTAGATGCACTGTTATACTAACATCTGCATATATAATATGGCAGCTAAGGGGTTCATTTAAAAAAAGGTAAGACTATGAAATATTATGGGTCTGAGAGTCACAGAGTTGCAAATTTATGGAGCACGGCTATTAATGCTATGAGACCTTGGCAGTACTCAGTACTGTTGGGCAGCATGTTCATCTGGGGGCTATTTGTGGCACAGCCCTTTAGGCAGTAACCAGATATACAGTTACTGTATAGAGAAGCAGTCTATGTATACAGTTAATAAATATATATATATATATATATATATATATATATATATATATACACTAGAATATTGCCTGTCAAAAAATGACAGCAATGAAATTGTAAGTGAGCTAATGTGGTTTGGTGTATGGTAATCAAATAAATAATACATTACAAAATTAATATACTTTACCTATTTGGAAGTATGCAGAAAGCATTTTGTTGAAGAGCTGACAATCTGTTTTGATGTTGCCGCAGCATCCAATGTGCATTTTCAGTGTTGGGGAGGTGCTGTGTAAGTGTCAGCAATGTGTGCAGTGTGTAGTGTAATGTGTGTATTACGCGGCTGTGGCCGATTTTGCGTCCTTGTTCTTGTACGGCTTTTTTTTAAAAAATCTGTATGTGTTTTGAGGCGTTTTGCGCGTTTAGGGTCCTGTAGCATCGTTTTCGTTTTGTTCAGTGGCCACTCCTTCGGCACTCCTTGCCAGTAACTGCGGCCCTCGCGAAGAGCAACAACTTTTGTCAACCCGCACTGTTGACAACTAATGTGTGTATGTATGTATGTATGTATGTATGTATGTATGTATATATATATATATATATATATATATATATATATATATATACATATATATATATATATACATATATATATATATATATACATATATATATATATATATATATATACACACACACACACATATACATACACACAGTCAGGTCCATAAATATTGGGACATCGACATAATTATAATCTTTTTGGCTCTATACACCACCACAATGGATTTGAAATGAAACAAACAAGATGTGCTTTAACTGCAGACTTTCAGCTTTAATTTGAGGGTATTTACATCCAAATCAGGTGAACGGTGTAGGAATTACAACAGTTTGTATATGTGCCTCCTACTTTTTAAGGGACCAAAAGTAATGGGACAGATTAACAGTCATAAAACAAACTTTCACTTTTTAATACTTGGTTGCAAATCCTTTGCAGTCAATTACAGCCTGAAGTCTGGAACGCATAGACATCACCAGACGCTGGGTTTCATCCCTGGTGATGCTCTGCCAGACCTCTACTGCAACTGTCTTCAGTTCCTGCTTGTTCTTGGGGCATTTTTCCTTCAGTTTTGTCTTCAGCAAGTGAAATGCATGCTCAATCGGATTCAGGTCAGGTGATTGACTTGGCCATTGCATAACATTCCACTTCTTTCCTTTAAAAAAACTCTTTGGTTGCTTTTGCAGTATGCTTCGGGTCATTGTCCATCTGAACTGTGAAGCGCCGTCCAATGAGTTCTGAAGCATTTGGCTGAATATGAGCAGATAATATTGCCCGAAACACTTCAGAATTCATCCTGCTGCTTTTGGCCGCAGTCACATCATCAATAAATACAAGAGAACCAGTTCCATTGGCAGCCATACATGGCCACGCCATGACACTACCACCACCATGCTTCACTGATGAGGTGGTATGCTTTGGATCATGAGCAGTTCCTTTCCGTCTCCATACTCTTCTCTTCCCATCACTCTGGTACAAGTTGATCTTAGTCTCATCTGTCCATAGGATGTTGTTCCAGAACTGTGAAGGCTTTTATAGATGTTGTTTGGCAAACTCTAATCTGGCCTTCCTGTTTTTGAGGCTCACCAATGGTTTACATCTTGTGGTGAACCCTCTGTATTTACTCTGGTGAAGTCTTCTCTTGATTGTTGACACATACACCTACCTCCTGGAGAGTGTTCTTGATCTGGCCAACTGTTGTGAAGGGTGTTTTCTTCACCAGGGAAATAATTCTTCGGTCATCCACCACAGTTGTTTTCCGTGGTCTTCTGGGTCTTTTGGTGTTGCTGAGCTCACCGGTGCGTTCTTTCTTTTTAAGGATGTTCCAAACAGTTGATTTGGCCACACCTAATGTTTTTTCTATCTCTCTGATGGGTTTGTTTTGTTTTTTCAGCCTAATGATGGCTTGCTTCACTGATAGTGACAGCTCTTTGGATCTCATATTGAAAGTTAACAGCAACAAATGCAAATAGCACACTTGAAATGAACACTGGAGCTTGTATCTGCTCTTTGTAAATGGGATAATGAGGGAATAACACACACCTGGCCATGGAACAGCTGAGCAGCCCATTGTCCCATTACTTTTGGTCCCTTAAAAAGTGGGAGGCACATATACAAACTGTTGTAATTCCTACACCGTTCACCTGATTTGGATGTAAATACCCTCAAATTAAAGCTGAAAGTCTGCAGTTAAAGCACATCTTGTTAGTTTCATTTCAAATCCATTGTGGTGGTGTATAGAGCCAAAAAGTTTAGAATTGTGTCGATGCCCCAATATTTATGGACCTGACATATATATATATATATATATATATATATATATATATATATATAAATGGCACAGTTTAGGTGCTAATGCCTTTTTAAATGCATTTTAAAGGTTTTTGGGAGGTTTAAGGGTCGTTTAGACCCTTAAATCCGGGGACTCACAATTAACCAGCAACTACACTTATCCGGGAATAGGGGAACCTGTGGGTGCCACATAACAGGGAGTTTACTGTGTGTGTCTCTCTCTCTCCCCCCCCTTTTCCCCCCGGCACACAGGCTGGCCAATTAGTAAACCCCATCCCTAAATAATAATAGGCTGCCCCTTGCTTACTTGGAACCCCTGTACATCAGATCAAATCAGATCTTTAATCTCATCCTGTTCATTATATTTAGGTGGGCTGAGGGAGTTATCCCAGACAACAACATTGTAACATAATAGGCTGGTGCAATAACTTACAGACTAGCCAATATGTTTCTTTACAATAATTCCTTTAACATGAAACATAATGCATAAACCAACATACATACAGTATAACAGTGTAATGATATTTTAACCATAAGCACTAAGAAATACATAACCATAATAATAAAAACAGGTTAACTAATTCCCAGTCCAGGCCCAGGCCATGGTCCAAAACAGTCCAGTCAGGCCCTAGACATGACGTACAAAAATAAAATTTTCAGCCCCTCAAAAGACATATTGTAAATACGGAGCTACAATTGTCCTTTAAACTAGTCCAAAACTATGTTGCTCTCTATCTGAATTTTATCTAAATACAAATAGAAAACAAGTGCAGACCCAAAGCAATTTTCAAGGGGTTCAAAGAAATAATTAGTTTGAACCAACTTCCCACTAACAATAATTCTATGTGTATAATGATGTCTAGGTATGCAAATATGTAGGTTATTTTTAATATTACAATAAACATTGAACAGGTCATATCCCTTTAACAGTGATTTAAGAGAGAGTGTAAACAATGACTCGTGGATACCCTGCTAGTTGTGTCAAAATTAAAATGAAATGTAAATAAGAAGCAGATCAGACTACCATAAAGCTGACTATGATGAATGACTGAAGAGGGGAAAGCAGTCCCATATTCTATGGATCAATGAAATAAAACAAATGTAATGTTTAAAATAGGATCCCCTAGTGGTCAGGATTCAGTGCTTTCACCGCTGCAGCCTGGGTTCAATTCCAGTCAGTGAGGTCACACCACCCTGAAGCCAAGCAGAGTTGGGCCTGGTCAGTACTTGGATCTGAGGAATACTAGAAAATCTATGCTGTGGCCCACTGGAGAAGGGATTGGCAACCCATTCCAGTATCTCTGCCATGAATACCAAGATGATCAGAAGGGTGTGTTGCGGTCCATGGGGTCACGGAGAGTCGGACCCGACTGAGCAACAGAAATGCAAACACCCCTCTTATACACGTGTGCGCACCCACTCACTTTCTATCAAGTATCATAGAGTCCTCCAATGTTCTGCAGAGTAATCAAAATGTTTTTTCTCATTAAAAAGCAGCTGGATGGCATTTTCTAAGCTTAATCACGCTTATCAGTTTTTCACTGGACAATGGACCTTTAAAGAGTGTGGGGAGAAATCACTTTATTTCTGTTTGTTCTTAATTTCTAACAAAACTCACTTTAGTTCCAGGTTGGACAATTTTATACAAATATGGGACAAGAGTGGGGGCTATATTGATGTTTATGTATAAAGGGTGTTCCTTGGATTTGTCCAGCTCTACTTTAGTTTATAAATGTAGTGCTGTGCAGCTCCATCTAGAAGATGTCATCTAGATGTTTTTTTAAAGTGTTATGGAGCCAGAAAAGCTATAAATGATCTGTCTCAGCATAAACAGAGAACCAGCTTTGTTATATTCCCCATAGTTAACAGCAAGTTGATTTATGCCACCCTGTTTAGCTCCGGTAAATAAAAAATAGATAGGGGTTTTGTTTCCAGTGTAGCACAGACTGCATATTAAAGTGGCACAGCAAAAAATCTAGTTATTGGAGAAATAAAGAATATAAACTTGTTCTTATTATTAAAAAGGTGCATGGTTATAGAATTGGTAGTCATTGTGGGTGTTATCAAAATAATGATAACCCTTAATTAAATATCTCTGACAGCACCCTGTCCTTGGCGCGCAGGCCAAATGTACATCAACAAAAGTGTGCCGACAATCGCGCGCCATCAATTGCGGGCTATTTAAAATGGGCCGTCAAATGCGCGCCTTAAAAAAAAAAAAAAAAAGGCACAATGTTGTAATGTGTGACAACCCTAACCCCCCTAGCCCGAAGCCTAACCCTCATGAACCTAAACCTAAGGCCTTACCTGAGTCCGGCACGCAGTTGTCGGGTGCGTATTAGACGGCGCACATTAGTCCTGCACACTAAGGACGGGCCACGCTCTATGACAATCCTGCGGTGAGAGATAATTAATCACGCAAGATAATGATAGGAGAGTGGGGATTTTTTTTTCATTTGGTTGATGCTTAAAATGCATACATTTAAAGCTCTATCTAACACTTACACAATATTTTAACACTAGTAACTTGCCTGTTATAAATGACAGTATCATGTAGTATCCTCAATTGTCTGTTCTCTCTCAGTGCACCCTCTCGCCCTCCCTCCCCCTCTCTCTCTTCCTCTCCCTCTCCCTTCCTTGATTTAATACATTTCAGAAGGAACCTATCTTCTAGAAAAAGAGGGATTCAAGAACAAGAGGTCATCAAGTTTATTGTAAAAAGACTACAGTAGCCCTTACAAAGATAAAACCAATCAATACTACAGAATAGCACATCAAACTGCTCACTGGAAGGTTTGATCATGAGGCTAAATCTCAAAGTTGATGTTGGGGAAAATTGAAGGCACACAAAGAGGGGGGGGGCAGAGATAGATTAGGTTGATGGAGCTCAGAGGGGCAGTGGTTGACAGATGTTCTTGGTGTGCTGTGGTCCATAGGGTCAGAGAGTCGAAAACATCTTAACAATTAAATAAAGCCCTTTAAAACCCTCTCCATAGAGTGTGTAACAAGGAATCATGGAATGTGTAGTCCCCTGCACAAGGTAGCAGGAAGAGCCAGACACTGCTTTGTTGGATCTATGCATGGTTATGCTGCTGGCTTGAAGTTTAGTAAAGGTTTAAAAACCATACTGAAATGCAGTGTTTCTATTGGGAGGTACACTGTGCCTATGTAAGCAGCTCTGGGGGTGTGTGAAAAACAAGTTTTTTTTAAATAAATCTGCATGTGTACAGATGGTGCTGCCGATATTTTGCAGCGCTGCCGTTATGCGAGAGACGTTCTAAGCTTATAATGATAGCCTAACCCTTGAACTTGCCATAACCCTCACCCCAACCCTAACCGTTTACGTAAGCCTTGACTCTGATATGGCACCGGAATAATCGACAGCGCCATCTAGCGGGTGCTCACCGCCACTGCCTTGTGCTGCGCTACCATCAGAGGATAGGACCTCAATGTGAGGTGTGCGTCTGATATAAGCAGCAGGTGTTATATTAGAAGAAGAAAAAGAAAAAAACAATAAGAAAAAAAAAAAAAAAAAAAAAAAAGGTAAAAACAGGGAAATGTAGATATAACTTTAAAAATGGCTGCTTCCTGATACAGATGATCTATTCCCTAATGGGGACAGCAGCAAGCAAATGGGAATTACTGTCGCTCTGTGGCAGCCAAATATAGAGACAAACGCCTCATAATATCAGGAACTACTTTCAAAATGTAGTTACTCTAAGATTGTAAGTAAGATTACTAAAGATGTGTATTATGAAAATACATTTGAGCCATAGATGTGTTTATTATAAACATACTCCGTGCATTACACAGCAACTTGACTTGTCCTACATTATATATTAACTAAAGGTAACGTGATGCAGGGTGCCTGTGCCTCCCAGAAAGCTCATTTTCACCTGTCTTGCAATCTGAAGGTGTTAGATAGCGAGGGATGTGAGGAATCAAATCATTATCACCACTGCCCCCACCAGCAGCTACAAGTAGATCATTACAAGAGAGCTCTATGGTTACAGATGGAAACAAGAACTAAAAACTAGTTCCAACCAGGCTGGACCTGTTTCAGGACCGAAACCCCTCGGCTGTCCAACATACTGCTATTTATTGCAAAACATGGCAGCAAAGTTGCAAAATGATCAATACACATATTTTCTAATACTAGTGGAGCATTGTATGGATCATCCAATAATGACTATTTTATATCAAAGCCGATGGAGCTGTGCACTTTTATTGGTGTATAAATATTCTAATAGATCATAAAGCATCTACAAAATATGTCCTCGTGCTTAGAGGGAGGCAGCATGGCCGCTGCATCGGAGCCAGAAAGGTGTCCATGTAATCACTCCCTCTGCCTGTGTTATACTGAACCCTTGCATGCCTGAAGCTATTAAATTGACACATTAGAGAGTCCCTTTGGCTACATTACGAAACCATTGTGTTCTTGTTTGTCACTTTTCCTTTATTAAAGGTGTCTGTTGAATCAGCTTGGGTAAAAGGTAATGTACACAATCTATACAATAACAGGCACAATGCAAATATACTTTTCTTTCAAAGCAGACTAAAAAATAAAGGCACTCTGTCACCCCAAACCCATGTTTTTTTTATTTTTAAGAGTTATTATTACAGGGTGTGCAAAACTACTAGCCATTTTTCTAAAGCAAACCATTTTTAATATATTTAGGATTGTTTTTGCTGCATTATTAGAAAAATGAGCATGTCCTGAATTCTAATTAGTTGCTTTAAAATTCTAATTAGGACTAGGTCTGTTTGTCTATGTGGTGGCCAAAACAATATCCCCAGTGTTATTATGTAGTTAGATCCCCTCCTCCACCTTACTTAGCATTTAGACAGGTTGAGTGGTGCTGTGGCTTTACTTACTTCTTAGCTTATATTTACTGCCTCTGGATATTTCCCTCTTTGCCTGCGCATTTCTTCTGCAGCACTGACAGCTGCAGTTACAGGTGCTATCCGCCAGAGGGCGCTGTGAGTTTTCGGGCGCTGTCAGGGTTCCAGGGAAGATAACTATTCTCCCCTCCGACGTGGTGCAATTTGACGGCGCTGAATCAAAAAAGAGGCCTTCGCTATGTTCGGCGCGGGCACCAGGGCCCCCAGAGCGCCTCTCATAGCTCAAGGCCTCTTCTATCAGAGAGCTTTATTTGGTAAAATTGGCAGCGCCATCTGTCGGCCGATGGCGGAACTGCAGCGGTCAGATTTTGCGATGGTGAAGAGGGATAGGACCCTGCCTCTGGGTTAACTGCTTTCCTCTGCACAATTTCCTTTAAACTTGTAAATCAAAATCTTTAAGTCATGCATAAGTAAGCCCAGCAATTAATCTTGGTGTAAGGAAAAGCTGTTTAAAATTCTTTGAAAAAGCACAATTTGGGGGTTTGTTCCAGCCAAGGAGCACCAATATTAGTGGCAGACATGCTCAGTTCTTAAGGAATTTGTATTTACACTGATATAAAAAGACACATTTGCAAATATCTAGTTTAATATTATTAATAATCATCATAAAAAAGAATGAAAGTGGCGTACTAGGTACTTTAAGACCCTTCAGCAAATCACAGAGACTGCAGCTTTAAAGGGAGACAAGAATTTCCAAACTTCAACTAGTTATATCTATAATCAGCAAAACTGGCATTGGAGACTCAAAATGGCATTAAGGGCAGCTGTAGTGCATGTATAAGTAAGGTTCATCTGTTTGTTTCCTGGGCATAAGATCTTAAAAACAAAATCAAGGTTAAAATAGATAAAAGTTAATATTTTTTCTTACTTTTGATGGTGTCAATTCTCCCTCATACAGAGCAGCTTTTCTATGCCCCCGCCCAACCAAGTCTGACCAGTGTATGTTCTGGTTTAGACTGGGCATGCTCAGTAAAGGTGGGCAGGGCCAATAGAGCAGCTGCAAGCAGGTTACAATAGAGAGGTTAACACTACAATTGGCAGTGGGGGTGGAGTTAACGTCATAGGGTGGGACCAAGCTCTGTGATGGTTCAGCCCCAAGCACAGCTGGCCACGCCCCCTAACAAGGCACAGGGAGGCGGAGAAGATCAGCTTTGCTTGAAGGGAAAACAGACAACTCAAAAATAAAAATAAGACAATATTATGAACTTTTATTTTATACTGCTTTTAATACTGTATACCCAGTAAACATGAGCTTTACTTTTAATGCATGCCGGTGGTCCTTTAATATTAGGTTATAAAGTAAACTGGTGTCATAACTCTAAAGGGCAAAATGATTATTATTAAATGTGCATAATATTGTAGAGCTTGACAAATTTGGTGAAAACATAGGAGCACACTATATTAATTATTTCCCTCTTGGTGCATATCACCTACAAGCTGAATCAACAGTAATAATCAATATAGGGGAAAGGAGTACTAAAATAAACATTTATTAAACAAACCTATGTCACCTATAAAATAAAGGGAACCAACTAGGATACTCTACAAATAGGGAAAGCAAGGAGAGCAGGACTATGACCTCATTGGGTCCTCCTTATATAGGGGCTCTCATAGAGCTCATAGGACTAGATCTCTATAATAGATAGGTAAGAAAAAGAGAACCTCAATAAAAATATACCCATAAAAACAAAATAGGTCACACTAATATTAAAAATAATATTTCTACACACGTGAGCTGGAAGACAATGACACCACCAACATACGAATAAGAAATACTATCACAAACTTCCACTACTGTTGTACCTATAATGAATTGCCTCCTCTTATAGGCTTGCACTGTTTAGGATTCATCTCTATTGAAATGTAATAATATTTTAATATATCTAAAAAGGTATCAATCATGATCCATTCCTACCACCAACCTAGACATGTTTTGTAATATATAATCATGAAAAACATTGTAATGTTTCAAAGGAATGACAAAGTTTTGTCCTACAGTGGCCTTTTAGGGTCATTAAGTATTTTATGTTTTGTCTTTTAGACCAATTGCTCCGAAAAAATTTTTTCATGAACCCCTTAGATTTTATTCTATGTGTTTGTGGACCACCTGAATACCACTGAGGGTCTCTGAGGACCGGGTAAAGATTTTTTCTGCCTGCTTAACAAATAATGTAGTGCAGTATATAGTTGTTGTTCAGTCATGTCAGACTCTACGTGACCCAATGGACAGGAGCACATTTTGTGCCTGGTTGAGCGTATCCATAAGGTGTTCTTAGCAAAAATACTGCAGTGAGTTGCCAGTTCCATCTCCAGTGGACTGAGATTATTCTGACCTCTTTGCTACAACCTGTCCAGTCTTGGGTTCATTCAGTAATTAACCCTCTAACCAGTGAGTGAGAACAATTGTTTTCTGTTTGGATCAAATGTGTTCTGCCCGTTTTCTCATTCAGTTTATGCAGCTGGTTAGATGCCCTGCTGGAAGTCCCGGTGGCACGTCTTTTGCGCGCAGGACAAAAGCGTGCACCGACAATAGGGCACCCGACAACTTTGCATAAGGTGGGCTTAGGGGTGTTAGGGTTAGGCTTAGGGCAAGGCTTTCAGGTTTTAGGGTCTTAGGGTTAGGGGGTTCAGGGCATTAGGGCACATTAGAAGCTTGCACGCTTTTAAAGAGGCAAATTTGTCGGTCAGGTTTTCAACAGTGAGCAATTGTTGGTGCGCAATTATTCTGCGCGCAAAAAAGGTGGGGTGCCGGAAGCCGTTTGCTCCACTAATCAGTATAGCAAGTAACTAAGAAATGGGGTGTTTATCACAAGATGTATTTCACTTTATAGTTTGCTAGCTAGCATAATGTATGGCTATAACAATATTAAAGGGATATAAAGGGTTTCTGGATCTACTGGGTATGTAAAATATATATGCATTTACTTTTATGTACTTTGTTTTATTAATAAGCATGTCTAAAATCTAACAAATAATCCCTGATTGGGTCTGCCCTCTGCATTATAGGTAAACACATACAATGCAGTGACCATTTCTCGGCAACATTCTGCATCATGCTGCTGGGACGTGGTCCTGATAGACTCTGTAGGCCCGGATGTGCCTGGTCCTAGCCGGTGTCTACATATGCTGCAGTGGGCAGACCCATACAGGGATTGATTTGAAGAAGTAAAAACAGAACTTTTAAGCAATTCTTAATACATAAGAGTAAATAAATACACAGGTATATTATAGCTAGTAAAATCCAGAAACCTTTCATATCCCATTACATATAATAGAGATCCCCAGATTTCACAGGTCCAGTATAAAGGCAAAGGAAACTAATCTCAGTTTTTTCTTGAACATACTAAAAATATGTTAGTACTAGGAAATTGCCCGTCAAAAACGACAGGAATTAAAAAGGTATATGAAAGTGAGGTGGGTTATGAATGCATCCTGTATACTGCATCATAACCCACCTAGCAAAAAATGCAAAAACTTTATTGCAGAAAAGAAAAAAAAATGTGCTGGGTGTGATGTAGACACTCACAGCAACTGGGATTTGCATATTGGATATCTAATTTTTAATGAGATATCAAATATGCAGCACATGCACATGCTGATTGACTAAAGGAAAGGAAAGTGTCAGACATTATGTGACATCCCACAGTAGGGCGGACTACAGGTGCTAACTGAGCATGCCAGCCCAATCCCCAGGCCAAAAGAAAACATTGTATTAGTTTTGCTAATTATCCCTAGGAATTTTCAGGGGGTGTCAACATTGAGAGAAATTCAGCAAACATCAGGCTTTAACGGTTTACTTTTGGAATTTTTTCATGCAAACAATTTTTTTAGACACTATAAATTCTCCTTTATCAGATGCATTAATAACCCAGCTCACTTTAATATACCTTTAAAAATTGTAAGGCTGGCAATGCTGTTTGCCACACAATGTGATGGTTTTGCTCCTCTGAGCAGCATGTTGGTTTTATAGTCTAACGTGCCTGGCGTTGTTCATGCAAGGGTTACTGTGTTTTGCGTTGTGTATTTTCTAAGTTCTACGTGCCTGGCATTGCAGAGCCTCGTTTTCATCCCGTTTCAGAATTTTTATGTTTTTTCAGCCGCCATTTTTTCCCTTGCTTAGCCGATTTGAGTGGCGAAAAGCTGAAAAGATGGCTTTAATTTGTTTGCAACTTAACTTCCAGGCTTCCTGGCTCTCCCCCTGTGCTGTTTGTAAGTGTGTTTCGACGCTCATTGCGGCCTAAGTCCTGCATGCTTGCTTTGCGAGGGACGCAAGTGTTACCAACATTGCAAATGTTACGAACATCGCAATATATATATATATATATATATATATATGTGTGTGTGATTTTACTAAAAAAGTTTAATTGCATGAAAAACAATTATGTTTTTTTTTTTGTTGTGTTCAAAATTTACATGAATATAAGACCTCTATCCTGGTCAACTATATCACGGGTGGGCAAATTCGGTTATAGAGAGCCCCCCACAGGCCAGGATCTCAATCAATCAAGTCAATCAGAATGAAGAACTAAAGAAGCAATTGACTCACCTGTGCGCAGTAGAGATATCTTCAAATCCTGGCCTGAGTGGGGCTCTCCAAGATCAAACTTGCCCACCCCTGAATTATAAGATACAGACCGGTATTAAACCTTGGGGATCATTTGCAGGTTCTGGTTTGTGATTTATTAGCATTATTTTGAGTGTAAAAAGTACCTAATGGAGCACCCAAAGACAGATAAAACATACTATTTAGTTACCGTCTATGGGTTTATTCATTTTTAACATGTTGTAATGCATAGGAAAAAAAAAAAAAATATAATAATTTTCAAAGCCTGTAAATTTGGGAATATAGTGGTTATTTAAACAAGGCAGTTATTTGAATGTTCATGGCAGTGGAAAATAAATAAATGAGTTGGGCACTTTCCTGCTAAGGCCACATAAATATGTGAAGTGTAAAAATACAGGGATACAGTAGTACCTCTCATGTACACTGTGGTTAGGTTCCCGGAAAGGTGTATATAGAAACCACGTAAAAAATGAAGGTTCTGTGTAAAATAGAATTTTAAAAAAAACTTCAAAAAGATTAAACTGTATTCCACAAAATGAATGGACGGAGAGTGCAATATAATGACCTGTTTTTCCCAAGAAAGCTTCATAAATTTAAACCAGCCTATTTAAGACATTACAAGTTGCATGAGAAAATATTCCCTAAAATAAGCTTGATGTTTCAGTTCGGCATTTATCACTAATTAAATCCATATTTAATGATTTAAAGCAATATTCAGTATTAAACTTACTGTTAAAGTTCAGACTCGACTGACTATAAAGAATTGACAGACTCGACCGAATATAAAAGGTTTGTCCATCACGAAGCTGCTAAATTTTTAGACATAATGTTTAGCACCAATGATCTCCATTGGTGGTAGACTTGCTGTGTGAGGTTTCTTTGCATCCGTGATACTGCTCGATCATGGTTCCCATCTTATATAGGAAAAAAACATGCAATGTCTCCTTTTCTTCGCCTCGCTCTCTGACGGTTTGTGTACCACAAGGATCAATCCTAGGCCCCCTCCTTTTCCCACCATCTATACATCCTCCCTTGGCACTCTAAGAAAATATTTTGGATTTCAGTATTATCTCTCTGCAGTCGACACTCAAATCTACCTCTTAGCATCAGAGCTATCCCCCCTCTCCAATAGCTCAAGTTGCCAACTGCCTCTCATGTATATCCTCCTGAATGTCCACCAGTCAACTAAACATGTCTAAGACTGAGCTCCTCATCTTCCCACCCTCCTCCACTCCTCACTTTTCATGCAACGTTGGCAATACCATAACTCCTACCTCCCAGGCCCGTTGTCTTGGAGTTGTCTTGGACCCTGCGCTCTCTTTCACTCCTCACAAATAATTAATCACAAAATCAGTCAGTTTAACATAAAAAAAAATATATCTCTAAAATCCGCCACTGTCTGACACAAGACACAGCTAAAATTCTAATCCATCCTCTCATCATATCTCACCTAGACTACTGCAACTCTCTCCTTGTTGGCCTCCCCATCACCAATCTGTCCCCACTACAATACATAATGAATGCCTCCGCTAGACTCACCTACCACACTCAATGCTCAGTGCCTGCAGCTCCAATCTGTCAGTCACGCCACTGGCTTCCCATAGCCCCCAGAATAAAAACGTAGAAATCATGACCCCAAAAGTATAGCGCTCTCAACAACAGTGCATGCCTTTATACCTCTGCTCTAAACTCAACACACTCCTCAACCATCCTCTTTGTTCTGCTAACGATCTTCTTCTTTCCTCCTTTCGTATCACCTCCTCTCACTCTCGTCTTCAGGACTTTTCTTGTGCTGCTCCTATTCTTTAGAAACTCCTTGCCTCGCATCAATAGACTATCCTCCTGCCTCAATGAGCGGCTTTTGGTGCTCATTGCAATGGGTGCCTAAAGTTGCAAGTTGGGCATGCAGAAAGAAACAAGGGAGAAGGGGGGAAAGAGACACAGATGCGGGAGAGGTGGGGAAAAAAAAAAAGAGACCGAGGAGGGAGGGGGGAGAGACATAAGGGAAAGAGACACAGGAGAGGGAGAGAAACATGAAAAATTATACTATGTATTCCATCATTTTTTGACAGGCAATTTATATAGTAATAATAATAAAAAAGGTTTCCCTTGTCAATGAGTTTTTGCTGCTGGGACAACCCCATTAATGGTTTATTACTCTTGTACCCATTATGATGGTTCTTAAAATCCTTTAGACCAGTCTCTCAATCAAAACCCCCACACTCCCTGTACTGACCTTATCAGGAAGGAGACAAACACTCAACTGTATCTTTGAAAGATTGTCTCCATTTTTGTGATGACACAAAGTAGTGCAAGGCAATTAAATCAGAAAATGATGTACTTCCCTCCAAAGGGATTTGCATAAATTAGAGAAATGGGCGACTAAATGGCAGATGAGATTTAATACGAATAAATGTAAGGTTATGCATCTCTAATATTAAAAGGGATTTTGGGAGTACTTGTGGACAACCACCTAGGTAACAGCGCTCAAAGTCAAGCAGCAGCTGCAAAGGCAAATAAAATATTAGCATGTATTAGGAAGGGTATAGAAGCAATGGAAGCAAATATAATTCTGCCACTATACAAATCTCTAGTACGCCCTCATTTGGAATATGGAGTACAAGTTTGGGCACCACTTCATCAAAAGGACATTTTAGAGCTGGGAAAGGTGCAGAGAAGGGCAACAAATCTAATAAGGGGAATGGAGGGGCTAAGTTATGAAGAAAGACTAAAAAAAATTCTCTACCAAAGGAAGTGGTAACAGCGGATTCGATAGATAACTTTAAAAAGGGACTGGATATATTTTTAAATAAAAAGGGCATTCAAGGTTAATTAGTGAGAGAGTATTGATCCAGGTAGGAATCCATTCACCAGTATCTGGGGTCAGGGAGGAATTTTATACTTTTTCCCCTTTGAGACAACTGGCAATGTTTCACTGCAGGTTTTTTTTTCTGTTTGCCTTCCTCTGGATCAATTAATCCGCATATTGTAGATCAGAAGAGATCTAAAAAGGTTGAACTTGATGGACTAAAAGTATTTTTTTCAACCTCAATTACTATGTAACTATGAAAATATAAAATTTTGAATGTTTCCTTTTAGAATGTATAAAATATTAATTGTATTGATGTTCAATACACACCGTATATACTCGAGTATAAGCCGGCAGAGTATAAGCCGAGGCACCTATTTTACCACAAAAGCTGGGAAAACGTATTGATTTGAGTAAAAGCAGAGGGTGGAAAATGCACTACCCTGTGTCCCTCTTATGCCCTCTGTGCCTCTCTCTTGTGTCCCCCCTCTATAAAGATCTCACCTGTCTCTTCTACCCCTCTCCCTGCCCTGTGTCTTTCCCTCCTCTTCCATTTCCCCCCCTCCCTTCTCTTACCTTCAACAGCTGCTCTCTGCTCGTCTTCCGGCTGTTTCCGCCCGGTATATGCTAATGACGTGACGTCACATCATCAGCATATGCCAGGCGGACACAGTCGGAAGGCACTATGGGGAGCAGAGAGCAGGGTGACTAGAGTATAAGCCGAGGGGGGCTTTTTCAGCATAAAAAAAATAAAATAAAATGCGCTGAAAAAGTCAGCTTATACTTTAGTATATGCAGTAATTAAAATAACTAGCACAGCTTGCCATGTCAAAAATAGTGATTCTTTAAGCACAACCTGTTTAAACTGAATTTTTCCCTTTTCATGTTGAAATTTAGATTTATTTCATATATTCAGTGCAAGATCAAGCAGATAATCAACAAGCCTGTTTTGCTCATCTTTACCAAGCATGTCAATAATTCTGTAGGGCCCTGTATAACTACTCATTTATGCATTTTCATTAATTGTATTATTTAAATGTATTAACTTTTTGCGTTTTATATAACTTTAAATATATATATATTTTTTTTTTGCAAGTGAAAAAACTTAAATGTATTCTTTGGAATAATCTCACAAATCAAAGTGCCCAATTAGAGTAATGATTAAGCTACTTTTTTCATCTTCACTATAACAGGCATCAAGATTTATTTAGTCCTTAAGAAAATGTCAAGGTGTCTGGCAACTTCTACAATCATGAGCATTTTCTAGTTAAAACTAGCTCACTCTGCGCCTTCGAAACTGCTTAAATCCAACCTTTTCTTTGTAGCTGAAATGAGAATGACGGATCTTATGGCAAACTTACACTTCTAATTAAATCTCACAGCTTTCTCAAAATAGGCGACATTAAAAAGATATAGCAAAGGTCACAGTTATTGGAGAAATGGAAAGGACACACATTTTTTATTAACAAAATGTATGTAGATGTTTTAAGTTGAAGTGTTCTATAACTGAGCTTGAAAGTAAGGTATTTAAGATCAATTTACATGAAAAAGCCCTCACTCTTCTAATGACATGATCTCTAATACTGAGGGGTGGGAGAGAACACACAAGTGAATGCCCAAGCTTATTTAACACTTCCACTATATTTATCTAAATGTGTATTTTTTATTTCTGCAATAACTGGGCCTCTGATGTGTCTCTTTAACAAAAAGGGAAGATTTATCTACAATTTGTACGGATCCTATTCATTAAGACGTTACTAACTTTCCATTTGGATTGTGGTGTTGGAGAAAACTGCTTAGAGTCACTTGGACTGCAAGAAGACTCAATAAATCAATACTACAAGAAATCAAGTCAAACTGATCACTGGAAAGTTTGATAATAGGCTAAAGCTCAAATATATTCACCATATCATGAGAAGACAGGATTCCCTAGAGAAGACTCTTATGCTGGGAAAGATTGAAGGCACAAGAAGTAGAGGAAAGTTGAAAAAGGATAGATGATGTCACTGAAGCAATGAACATGAACTTGAGGGAGCTCAGAGGGGCAGTGCCTGACACATATGCCTGTTGTGCATGGGGTCATGGAGAGTCAGACATGACTGAACGTCTAAACAACAACTTTCCATTACTGTAGAGAAGGTTCCCCTCTTGGTTCCAGAACATTTCTAGATCCCAATCTCCTTGTTGAGAATCACACATAAAAGTAGTTACGTGCACCCACTCTTACGATTTGGACTACAAAAGCTAAATTTATGCTAATACTGTGTGGTTATGGTTACCTCTCCCTACCTCTGCAGAGACCCTGACCATACACTATGGGCCTCATTCAATTGCGATTTGGCCAATTGAATAGGGGTCTAAATAAGCACATAGCATATTTTTTTTAAAGAAGTTATTAGTTAGTAAACATCTATCCAAAAGCAAGGTTTTCACTAACTAAAAACTTCTTAAAAAAATATATGTTATGTGCTTATTTAGAGGCCTATTCAATTGGCCAAATTGCAATTGAGGGCCTATGTATGTTACATGCCAATTCCTTCACACCATTGAGATAACAGCCTAGAACATGAATGCTTGCCTTTATTTATTAAAGTCTAATTTTGGTAAACATACTTGTAAACTAGATAGCTTTGTCAGTATTAATCAAGAGCTTTTAAAAAAAAAAAAAAAAGGAAAAAAAAAAACATCTCTAGCATGCACATCTGCCATAATCTAACAGCAGTTGTTCCTCTGTATGTGGTGGGTATCTATAGTAAATACAGACTTTCTGACTTAAAAATACAAAAATATGTATAATCTCACTTCATGGCAGATATCCTTACATCTAAATTAGTATGCCATTTCCATAACCCAAATATGATGAGTCACAGGTGATGTGAAGGATAAAGTCAATAACCCTGAAGATACGCATCCTGGCACGTTTCCTTAATGCATCTTGGCACACTTGCTCTGGCACCGGATAATGCCGATGAACAACTCAAATAAAAAGAACTCCCTGACTTCCATAAATACTGCTAGCATGTGCAATCAGGATATCTATACTAACAATATACTTTTTCAAAAGTTTATGCTTTGAATATTTTATGAAGTCAGATCTGATTTAACTCCATAGGAAGCATATTAAATCTTCAGTAACATCCATTGCTGGGCAGTAGCCCTGGGGCCATTAGCCATCTAAGGCTTTCCATGCAACACGCTCTGAAGCGCATTTCCTTTATCAACCATCAGATTTATCTGAACATAACTATCTATTATCCCAAAAAAACATCACCTTTGTTATAAATTTCTCCACCATCGCCACTTTCACAATGTCAATATCAAGGGTTAATCAGAGGGTGCACACCAATTTGGACTGTTCATTTTCATATATAGCCCCCAAAAAGTGATTATACACAACATGCAAAAACCGTCATAAAAAAGCAAAATCAATGCAAGTTTAGTCTTCAAAATTAAGTATTCGTTTAAATGTAGTTCACAATGATACTATACTTGGGATCTTTTCTGTGTCCCTTTAAAAATGCTTTCGCCACAATACAGCCTGCTTGTGTCACATCAGAATAGCCTTTATTATACATGGTGTTAGAGCCACAGATGATGAAGCAGAGGACAGCATGTGAAACATTCAAACAGACGGTTGCTAAAAAGTGCAACTTATTTAAATGTGCTTTTATTATTAATAACACACTATATCACCATGTACTATGGCATAACATTATCTACTCATAACTGTTGAATTTATATAGCCATGAACAAGTATTCTCTATTTTTGTATATGATAATGCGAATGGAGATTTTTAAAGGGTATGGGCATATACAGAGATAATAATAAATACCAATTTGGATATATATAGGAATTTCCATTTGCCAATTGGCATTAGTAGCCTTTCAAAAAGCTGCAGCTAGCGGTGCCACGGACCGTCAGGCAAGGCAATTTCTAATAGAAGTAACCGTTTAGGGATCAAATGATCACTATGATTATGCCATATCGTTTATGAATACCCATGTAGGGTCACATGAAGCTTTATTTTGTTTTATGTCTATTTGTTTTGTTTTTAAGTTTTGCTGTGTCTCATTTTTTTCTCTTTTGCTGTTCCTGGCTCTTTTTTGTGATCAGGCTGTGGAGATGCTCCAATATTGGAATTAAGCTTTGTTTGTGTTTCTCAAGTTGCCATACACTATGTGGCTCTATGGCGATTTTTTGTGCAACAGTTACATATATCTCCACGACACATAAATCCTTAAATGTTGCCAAAGTTTGTGACTGGAGACCGTTTTATGAGTTATTTGTCTCCCCTTTTTGTGTGAGGAGCAATTAGCAATAATTTGTAAATACCACTTGTATTTTTTTACTAATATATATATATATATATATATATATATATATATATATATATATATATATATATATATATATATATATATATATAGTAAATAAAAAGTACATCTGTGTTCACATTTGAATGTCTCAAGCAAATTAAAAAACCTGCTTTCAGCTCAGAATTCCGAGAAAAACAGTTATTACACTGCATTCTGGGAAGTTGAGCTGGGACACACAAATGTGCCCACAAATGCCTCGCTCTTCATTCCGTAGCCATCATCAAACATGGCTTCCTTTAAGCTTATGCATGCTGTATTACACAGCTTTAATGCAAAGCCAAGGTTGGAATAAACACAAGCTGAGTATCCAATCCATGTACAGCTGTTTCAAGCTTACTGGCTATCATCAGCATGGAGCGGGATCTCAGCTTGTGTTGTGGACATTATGAGTAGGTAGTTCACCACAACAATCATTTATAATATGGTGGGCAAAAGAGCGATAGAAGCCCTCCACCGTACAGTAAATAAAAAGTACATCTGTGTTCACATTTGAATGTCTCAAGCAAGTTAAAAAACCTGCCTCCAGCTCAGCTCATATATATTTATGTACAGCAAAACCCCCGTTATCCGGCACCCATGGGGACAGCCTATTGCCGGATAAGTGTAGTTTCCGGTTAATCTGGAGTGCCCGCATTTAAACAACCCTTAAACACCCCAAAATACATTTAAAAACGCATTAGGACCAAAACTAAGCCATTAAGGCCCCAAAAAAAGAATTTGAAAAAAAAAAGTTAGCATTTTTTTTTTTTGCAGTCTCGAACTCCAGGAAGTGCTGGAGTTTATTTAAAATGGGGAATTGGTGTTGGTTGTTTGAGAGTCCCGGTTAGTTGGGTGCCGGATAACCGGGATTCTACTGTATATGTTTTGTTAAAAACTCGCCCATACAAATAGGGTTCAAGCCACTTGGGGGGGGGGAAATTATCTTGAAGAAAGCAGCTATCCCTGTATGGGTGGTGGTTGTTGGCGGTGTTCAAAACCATTTCTTTTTTGGTAACATTACAAGTGGTACATGAGACACTGTATACTTTAAAGGATTTTAGGTTTCCGGCGTGATTACCGATTAAAACACAGATTCATATCCAAATTAGTAGTTATGATTAAGTTATTAGTGTCAAGCACTTGGATATACTTTTGGCTAACGTGGTTTATTTATATACAGAGATAAGAAGCGTTGGTAAATAACTGTATTAGACAATCACAGCAATTACAAATTTAGCCATACAATTTTAATAGTTAAAATAAGCCAATGTTTCTCTTGTTATATTGATTTTGACAAAAGTGTAACTGAGGCGGTCGATGTACATTTCTGATATTGGCTCCAAGCAGACTCAATGAAAAAAAAAGGTACAGTTTTCAGATACACCCTTAGCTCAAATATATGGGATATGAATATACAGAATAAACTCTAATGAGAGAGATAAGGTGAAAGGTCTGTAGATGACATGCAAGTAAATGTCTTAACTTGTCATTCTTAAAATAATCTCCCATATAGATTAATATTACAACCGGAGCAGTTATGCAGGAACTTGCCATTCCTCTCACCTTAGTACATCTGGCCCTATTTCTTAACATTAACCCCAGAAGCGGCGCACTTACACCTCACATGATTTTCACACATTGCAGAATTTCTAATATGAAGAAACTAACAGTACATTTACAGGCCAATTACAAAACAGTAGAGAAACAAGTGTTAATCTGTAATACTGTCTTAATGTCTGACTGGTCAGAAATCTTCACGCCCAAAGATGTGCGTCGGTGGATATCATACGAAGCCACTAACAGTCTCAGACATGCACTTAATTATGTTATCAATTTAATATGTGCTAGGTCCAGACATTATACAGTGTAAAACTCATCACTGCTCAAAGGCCACAAACAAGATAAAAGACAGTCCTAAAATAGACGTGACATTTTCACAGGTTTTTTTTTTTTTTATGTCACTCTTTGGCCGATAGGAGCACTAGAGAAATCCCATAGGGTAATAAATGTTGATTCACGTCTAGAGATCAAGCCTTGTTACTGACATCACTGCGCAAAAAGCGATTTAGTAGACAAGTTAGAGAGCAATAATACTGCGCACAGTAGGGTTATTATAGCTATAGGAATCTGATGTGTGTGTGTGTATATATATATATATATATATATATATATATATATATATATACACACACACACACACACACACATCACATGGATGGAAAATTGATTAACCAATAGCAGGCCGTAGAGTTATTTACAAGACAGAGAATGAGAAAAAGTTATTACCCCTAGAAAATATATTAATGTACATGCATAGCAAAGTCTATACAAGCCCTCAGACCACTAATGAATACAAATGGATACCATTTTATTGATTTATACAAAACATGGGTGGAAAAATCATTGGGAAGCTGGGAGTGAGACTCCAAACATCTCACTTCTGGCTCCTAATTAATATTTTCCATAAGGATAATGTATCTATGTGACTGGACTTCCTCCCGGTCTCCTGCTAAAATAGTTAAGGCTCCCAGAAAATCTACCTGGCTCTTAAGCATTACACGTTATTTTCTTTTATGGAAGCCTGGGTTCCTTCATTGTGTGCTGCTGGCACCTGTAGTGCATCTTTATAAAGGGTTACCACCCAGGCTCCTAGAAACACGTTGTCTGGCTCCTAAATATTAAATATCCTTGTCCCCAAATTTATATATATATATATAATGCAATATGTAGGGAGCTTTCCCCATACCATGGCACACAGTAGGCCCTCTAGCAGCAAGTGATCAGTGAAGCACAGACAGTGTTTTATAGCTCAGTGTCTGAACTACCAGATCTGCATCAAGCACTAGGCCCTGTTTTGTCTGGTTAGGTGCCCCAAGTGCACAGATAAGGTAAAGAGCAGTGATGACAGACCCCATGGGACAGCACACACAGCCTGGCTGTCATCAGGTGACAGTCTCCTACCTTCATCTTCTAGCTCCAATTTCTCCAGCATGCCTTCAATGGTGCCTTGAGCCTGTGTGAGAAGGCAGAGAGAGAGGAATGAGCATTCATGCAGGGACAAGACAGAGGAGGAGAGCACAGGAGGAAGCAGCCAGGCCAGGTATCACCAATAATAGTCTGAGCTTCTCCTACACACCAAGCACAGACAGGGGGCGGGACAATGCACTCCACCGCACCGCCCATTGGCTATCAAGTGCAGTCATACCTTCATAGGACAAACGGTGCAAGCCGATGTCCAATCGGGAGGCACGGTGTGAGAAAGCTCCGCCCCCTCTCTGCGGCGTACACTGACTGAGATGCGCAGATGCGGTCAGTGGCTGGGAGGTGTCAGTGGTATAGCAGTGATAGCGCTGAGCGAGGCGCGCGAGCCGCTTAATATCAGTACCTGCGTTACCATGACTAAGCCTCCCATTACTGTGATAGGAGCCCCAAACAATAATAATAATGAGACTTAATGATAAAGAACGACTCTTTATAATAATAAACAATAAGATTTTTACCTTAGAAAGTCAGACATGAACACTTGACGTTATGTGAGGCAATGTTCTATGGCAGACATGGAGTATAAAATGTTCACATTAATAATAAAGAATGAGCCTATCACGTCAGACATTAACATTTAACATTCTGTGAGGGAATATGATATGACAGCCATGGAGCTGTGGTCATATAAATAATAAAGAATGAGAGTTTATAATGATAAAGAATGAGACTTTTACCTCAGACATTAACGCTTACCATTGGTGACAGCAATAAAACAGACTTTTACCTCAGAAAGTTAGACACGAGCACATAAATGTTATGTGAGGGAACGTTATATGGCAGCCATGGAGCATAAAATGGCCATAGCAATAAGAAAGGATGAGCCTTTCAAATCAGACATTAACACCTTTTATTGTGTGAGGCAATGTGGTAAGGCAGCTAGAGATGACTCATATTGGAGATAGTCTTTATGACTAAAACATAACCTTATAACTGAGCCTGAAGCAATGAGTTACAACAATGAAATAATACAAACAGCATTTGATGGCTGCCCAGGTGACATGTCTCAGGTGTGTGAGGAGATGAGGTTATCAAAATCATGGTCAGACCATGACTAATATACATTATAGTCACAGGTCAGTCTTTTGTGATTTACTATCGCCCACAAGAATACTAAGCTCCCATATTTACAATATGATCTTTTACAAAACTGGACCTGATACTGGCCAAATGGATAACAGACGGTCCTGGGTTAAGGTTAATCTGTTCCTGAGAACGTCCTTAAGTCAGATTTGTATGCAACTCAGATCCCTGATGAATAAAATAATAATAACAACACTATAATGTTTCATATGTGGTAATGTTAATACAGTGTAATAATAATACCCCTGTTCTGTAATAATAAATTGTTCTCTTTCTTTTAATTCAAACTAACAGAACATAAAGACAAACTCCTACAAAAAAAAGCCTTAAGTACTGGTCATTTGTAAGTCGGGTCGGGTCGTCTGTAACCCAGAGACCACCTGCATATGAAGTTTTCTTTATTATTATTAAACTTTAAATGTAATAAGATGACATATACCATATTATTGTAAGCAGTCAGTTGTTTCATCTGTGTGAGCATCTTTTCCAAGAGGAATGAGTGCTGTAAACTGCTAAGATATTTCTAAGTGATATTGAAAGCACTGGCACTCTGGATTGCAGAGTTTCAATTTAAAAGACCGCTGTAATATTTGTTCTTTATGGCTCCTTGGATATATTTGATTGTGATTGTTGGTAAAATATTTCTATAAAGTAAAATAATAAACACAGCCTTTATTGTTATTTAATGCATTCTTCTATGCTCTTAACTGGTCTACTTCTTGGAAGAAGGTATATTCTTGCAAACTAATGAGCTTTCAATTAGATGTAACGAAAGCACTGTAAGTTTTAGCTGCCACTGTACCACTG
The DNA here is from genome assembly GCA_027410445.1 of Discoglossus pictus. Lineage (NCBI taxonomy): Eukaryota > Metazoa > Chordata > Amphibia > Anura > Alytidae > Discoglossus > Discoglossus pictus. Next base: position 416,113,132 of record CM050166.1, on the reverse strand, counting down.
TCCAAATAGAAGCTTCCCACCTCATGAGGTAGATTAGTGGAAACTAAAACAACAGCTTCCACTACAGTATGATTGCATATAAAAGGTAATATGTTGAGGCTGTATTATTTTTTTTTTACAATCTAAAAATCAAAAACATTTTTTAAAAGTGTAGTTCTTCAAAAGAGTATATTTGGACATTGCCTAGTTTTTCAGACACTCTTCCATATTTGTGGAAAGCTGAAGCTGCCATTTTAAAAATTGACTTTTAGTCACTGACACTGAGCTCTGTGTGCTGATTGGGTCAAACGTTAAAGAGTAAATCAGACTGCAGCTAAAGTTGTCATGTTCCTTATTAGCTCACAACCATGGCTGGATTACCCATTAGGCCAACTAGGCAGCTGCCCTGCGGCACTTCCCTGTGAGGGGCACCACTTCTTAAAAAAAATTTAATGTTGCACTTTATAGACTGGCTACTAGGGGGTAACCACCTAGAACATGACAGTTAAAACAAGAAATGGAACTTACACATGCAGAAAAGGCAAAAATGGGTCAGTGCATACCTTGCAGGGGCTCTTCCACTTCACTGCCCAGGGGCTCCAAAAAGGTAGATACCGCCCTGCTCACAACACCTAACTTACATAAATCTTGTACACATATTTGAACTTTATAAGTAAATTCTTTCATATAAGAGCCGCTGTGCTTAGGTGAAACCTCCCCTTTAATATCCTTACAAAAATTAGTCTTCCGGGAAGGTTTCATGTATTTCCATCCATGTAGGACTTGCCACTGAAAATCTAGGAGATCCCAATGAAGCACCCACTTCTATATCCAACTTTTAAAATTTAAAAAGATTTGTAGCTGATACAATATTAATGTAACCAATACACATGAGTCCCTCTGTACACAATGTGATTGGCTGAGAATGCCAATTGTGTATACAAAAAGCTTAGCAGATTCTGTCTGGCTAGAGAGAAGGAAACCAACCTCTCAACTTTTCAAGGACTATGGTGGATAAAAGGCAATGATATTATGTTTCAAACATTTTTAAACGTAAAACATACTCTTTTAAATGCATTACAGACAAATCCGGACTTTGATATCCCTTTCATATATTTGCTAAGTGGACAATATGCTATTTTCACGAAGCTGAGAATTTATGTTGTAGGTAGACCTTTATACTTTCTGAGTTAATTAAACACTCAAAATACTATGCATGTTGATAAGCAGCTTTCTGTGACAGGATATCTTCATCTATAATATGAGCCTTCTGTGTCCATAATTACATTACAGAGTAGTATAAGCACATAGACTTCTCACCGAGGTTAGCCAAATCTTCCACTGAGTAAATGTTGGCATCACAAACACATTGTGAATAGGATAAAACATTGCTGCTGCTGGACAGATAAAGGGCCAGTATATTTGCTTTACAATTTAAATCTTTAAAGGTTCACCATTAAAAATATATGTACAAAGAAAGGCTTTAGTAAGAAAATATAATTCAAAAACACAGTTCCTGGACCTTTCCTGTTGGGTAGCTGCTAGCAATGGTGGTAGCAGTGCCGGCGAGTGGCTGTTAGATGGTAGCGCTGCCGAGATTTTACTTCTGATTTTAATTAATTTAATCTCAAATTTAACTCAATTTCATAGGGCAAGGGTGAGGGCAACCGTTTAACGGTAAAAATTGTTTAAAATGTCGACACTGTTGCCAGGCCACCCAACAAGAAAGATCACAGTTCCTCAAATAATAACCACCTCTCCTTGTCCTGGACACTACTGTCCAGATGATAAGTAAATTATCATAAATTCCATTAATTATGCAGGCCAGATTAGCTGGGGCATGGCCACTTTGGAGAGGCAGGGTTATGGGATTGCAGTCATAGCCACATTATACACAGCATGATTTGTTTGTCATCTGAATAGTAGTATATCCAGAACAAGGAGGGAGGTGGTGGAGAAGTGCATTAGCAGTAATTTTAGGGAGAAGATGAGTTTTTAAATTATATTTTCTGGCATAGCCTTTCTTTTCTTTGCTGCAGTTTGTACATGTATTTTTAGTGTTAATTAATACATCTAACTTGAAAAGCTATTACACTGAGACCCTGGTACATACAGGTAGGTGAAGACACACGGATGTGCTTAAAGAGAAAACTGAAAATGTTAAAACTTACTTTTCATTTATTTTAAACTGCTTACTGTTTTTAATAGTTTAGACCCAAAACATAAGGACTTTTTTTTTTATAAATGCATTACAATGACCCTCATTCATATTTATACCAACTGCAAATTACATTATCTTACTTAACACCCCACTGCTAATTGTAATTGCGGCTAATGAAAGCATTAGCTAAGAGGAAGGACAATTTAGTTATTTTATATGTCTAATACATTTAAATTCTATATCGATTTTAAGAAACTGACAATTAAATTTTATAATCACAGCTAATTGCAAGTAAGATTATTTTGATGTGTACTTTCCATTTCTTTAACAAATAGACCTTTTCAGTGTCACTTGAATCAGAGAAGGCTGTGTCCATGTGTCTCAAACACATTCATTTACTCATTTCTGTTTCTGTGCTCTTAAGAACCACATATTACTGGAGAGGTGTTTAATTGTATGTATGGAGTTACATTTTCCCTTGGGATCAAATTGTTTTTGTTTTGTTTTTTATAACTTTTTTTGGACAAGCTACTCTCACTGCTGCGACCTGAGTTTGATTCCAGTCAGGGAACCAAGAGGTCACACCACCCTGAAGCCATGCAGAGTTGGACCTGGTCAGTACTTGAATGGGAGACCACCTAGGAATACCAGGAGCTGTATGATGTGGCCCACTGGAGAAGGAACTGGCAACCCACTCCAGTATCTCTGCCATGATTCATGGATCAGCATAGTGTGTTACTGTTTATGAGGTCACAGAGAGTCTGACACGACTGAACGATGCAAACAAAACAAAAAAGGTCCCTTAGATTGGTATAATGTAAATTGCCATGGTGTTGGCAGCATTATATAAAATATTTTGGGTGTAAGTGACCTACCTTAGTCACAGAAACCCAACAGGTGTTGCCTATGTGATGATATAAAACACTTTTAGAAGTTTAAAAATGGATGGAATGCTTTCTTTCTTCAAAACTGGTTTAAACCAGGTCAGAAAAACTGTTGCCAGCTAAAATTCTCAAGATATCGTATGTATCATTGCAATCTAAAAATCTGGATAGATTGCATTTTTGTTGCAATTGTTTTGTTGTTGTTTAGTCGTGTCCGACTCTCTGTGACCTTATGGACCACAGCACGCCAGGCACATCTGTCAGCCACTACCCCTTTGAGCTCCATCAAGCTCCTGCTCACTGTTTTAGTGACCTCCTCTATCCATCTCTGCTTCTGCCTCCCCCTTTTTCTTGTGCCTTCAATCTTTCCCAGCATCAGACTCTTCTCTAGGGAATCTTGCCTTCTCATGATATGGCCAAAATACTTGAACTTCAGCATCATGATCATATTGTAGATGATGGAAACTTCCTCTGCTTTTATTGTCTCTTCCAACTTAAAGATGCGGATGAGCAGAAACGTAAATAACTTCCATTACACATAATTGTATGTGCAAGAAATACATGAATGTCTGTATTAATCTATTTTTACTGTCTAAAATATATTGCCCAGTGTAGTTCTTCAAAATAATATAACATAGAAAACTACAATGCATTGTATAAATAATACATAAAGAAGAATTAAAACAAATATCATTAATTCGGACAGCGATGCTGCATCAGATATTGGATCAAATCTTTTAACCAAATTTCTAGAGGAGATGTGTTTCGATCTTATGACTCATATTTTTATTGTATTAAATGTACTAGGTCGTGCATGAAACTTAAAATATAATACATCATATTCTTGTGATGTAAATATATATATATGACAGTTAGTGGAGAGGGTTTTATTATAGAATAAATTGGATTATTAATGAATTTTCTTTTGTGTTGTTCAGTCGTTTCCAAGTCTTTGTGACCTCATGGACTGGACAACTTTATGTCCATGGTCATGCTGATCCACTTGGTTTTCATGGCAGAGATACTGGAGGGGGTTGCCAGCTCCTTCTCCTGTATTCCTAGGTGGGCCCAACCCTGCTCGGCTTCAAAGTGGTGTGACCTCTTGGTTCCGTGACTAGAATCAAACCCAGGTCGCAGTGGTGAAAGCACCGGATCCTAACCACTGGACCTCCACATTCATTAATTTAGTAGTTACTAAATTGGTTTGTTATAGAATAAATTGGGTTATTAATTTATTTAATAATTATTTTTTATAGAATAATTTGGATTATTAATTAATTTAGTAGTTACTAAATTGGTTTATTATAGAATAAATTTGATTAATTTATTTATTAATTACTAAATTGTATTTTGTTTATAAACTATCAAGAGAAAACCAACCTATATTGTAGTTAGACCTGCAATAAATTCCTTAGCTTTACAATCCAATGTTATAATTCACCAATTTAAGATAGGGGGCCCAGGGTTGTCCAGCACCCATATGGGTACAATGTACCCCCCACCCTGACACACACTGAACTCTGCACTGTATTGGTCTTGACCAGAGACATTTTTTGCCAAAGTTTTACAGGAAAGGCACACCGCCCAAACTCATCTCCCCACTCCATAAACCATTTTTTAAATTAAAGTAACCAACATAGGTTCCAAATATGAAATGACTTAAACTGTAAACAATAACAAGCGCATTATCTATTAAATGTTATTTAAATATTGCATTTTCCTACAGTAAAGTAACATTGAGTCCTATTCTACTGGACTATTCGTAAAATTATACACACTTAAAACTGCTCTTAATATTGCCACATATTCTATTAGCTACTCTTAATCTGATTACGAGTTCCCCACCCACAATTACTATGGTCCAGCCAAACCTGCAAAACTGACCTTAGAACTCCATTGGTTTTAGCACAGGTTGAATATTATGAGCTCTAAATAATTAAAGTTACACAATATCAATATTCTATTAGACCCGTACCTTAAGCTCGCGAATAAAGTCTGACCCGCAACTGCAAAAAGTATCACTTTTCTGTCAAAAATATTACGGGTACTAAATAGGACTCGCAAAGGGTTTTTCAAATACTTACTAGAGCTGTAACAGCAATTAAACACACAATACTGTACATTAAAAGCACGGGAAGGCATGGAAAGACATTGGAATTAATTGCACAACAGTCTTAAACACACAAATATGCAGTTATTTCTGAGTAATATCGATCCCAAGACTCAAGGGGTTAATACATATCATGAAACCCACATGGTCTAAAACAGATGATCTAATGCATTTTAAAGATTGCTAGATTGCAACCTGATCAACAAATATTACTTATAACTACAAACACACTTTCATCATCTAGATCTCAAGGGCATGATGTAACAATCACAAAATGGATTCCTATACTCAAAAACAGTGTCTTCTAAGATTCATATGTCCCCCAAAAATCTTTCCTGACATACACAGCTGCTAATCTTGTTAGTATTGTACATACGTGGCAAACTAGTGTCCTTTAAACTCTGTCAGCCTTATTAAATTGCGATTTGGCCAATTGTATGGGGCTCTATATAAGCACAGAATATATTTTTTTTACAGAAGTTTTTAGTTAGTGAAGACCTTGCTTTTGGATAGAAGTTCACTAACTAAAAACTTATGTAAAAAAAATATGCCCTGTGCTTATATAGAGCCCTATACAATTGGCCGAATCGCAATTTAATAAGGCTGTGTATGTTTATTTTTTTAAAGACAGGACTGGGAGATCCACCCACATAACCTTGTGTATTCCATTCTGGTAATGCTTTGTACAGCAGACACAAGTCCCCTTTTATTTCACTAACAAGCGCAGAACTCCATGGAAGCTATTAATAATTACTTTCTTATGATAATTAAAAGATCACTTCCAGGATTCTTTGGAATTACAAGTTAGCATAATCACAAGAGGAATATGATTAATTATATGTCTTCTTATTAGAGATAGGCAGCAATTCCTTTTGCAAGACTATGGGCCATATTAAATTCCGAAGCCCATAGTGGCAGCGGGTCACCCGCAAAGCCTGTGGCTTGAAACTCTGCAGAGTTACAGAGCTATTACATTCAACCATGCCGCGACCAAAGGGCCGTAGAGGCAAGGCCGTAAACCTTTTCCGTGCATGCAAGCTGTCAAGAGGCTGGCCAAGATGCGATCGGCCGTTACGATACAATCGCGGTATAATGTAGTGCGACACAGGCCTTTCAGCCAATAGAAATCGATCTAGCCGCAGATGATTGACAGAGGGAGATTATAAATTTGAGTTCCGACCACCCATGCGTTGACTGTGTTGACGAAGTAGCATGCAGGTCCCGGAGTTGGTGGTTGGTTCAACAGTAATTTGCGTTTTTTTTCATTTATATTATACTATTTACGATTTTACACTTAATCCTTGATTACACATATTTACAGATTACACATAATTGCAATACACATAATTTAAAGAACACACATAGAGGCACATAGAGCTAGGTCATGGGTGTTGTCAGAATGCTAAAATGTTTTTTTTGTTTGAGGCTATCTCTTTCACCTACACACTATCTAGTTTGGTTGCAAAACTAGGACATAGTGAATTATATACTTGGGGCCTCATTCTATTATTGGCCGTAAAATGGCCGCAAAGCTGCGATTCCTTGCGGGGCTCCCGTTACCTCGCAATTCTATTATACGGCCCCGCAAGGATCTCCTCTTACGGCCGGCCGTATATCTTGCAACCGGCCGTAAGCTCAGAAATCTTTAAAGTCAAAAATAAATTCGAGACAGCACTGTACAGCTCTGTAAATGCTAGGGATCATATTGGGGGACATGAGGATTAATAGCAACCCACTCTCAAGCTTGCACATCAGCCCAAATCCGAGTTTACATTAACTGTTTATTTTCCGGCTGCGGCGTGGCCGGGTCTGAGGTGCTCCAAGCCCTCGGGACTTTTTACATGGATTTATGACATAAATTAAAAAATATGTTTTTTACGGATTTGAGTGTAGGGGAATGTTGTGCTATGAATGCTAACACCCCCAATCACTTCTCAGTCTCATCAGAGTTTTGGCTTTATAATGTGCTTAATTGGTGCTAGCGGGACCTCTTTCCTGCAAGTAAGCTGTGGCTCGCTTTTAGCCTTGCAGAGAGGGTTCCCGGAGCAATAGAATAGCAACCGGGTTTTTCTTGCGGCCGAAACTCTTGCGGCCGTTTTAGATGAAAGGCTTTCCTGCGGCGCGTGCGGCCGCAAGGGATAGCAAGGCGCCGGCCGCAAGCCTGCCGGAATCCCCGGCCGGAGGGGAATAGAATAGCCAAATAGCTTGCGGCCGGTCCTTGCGGCCCCGCATCTCCTACGGCCGGTAATAGAATGAGGCCCATAGTATATATCAGCACAGTCTTTCAGGGAGTGGTATCAATATCAGTTGTAGATAACGTGCAGAGTCAGGGGGAATCTAATGGGCATAAAAAAAAAAAATCTAAGATTTAGCCACATTATTTCATTTACACATGTACTTGAATTTTAGTGAATACTTTGTTACCAACTCAGTATGATATTTAAACGGTCAAGTAGTAATTGACTATTAGTAATTTTTCAATTTACTATGTTAAAAAATGATCTTTTGTGGATCACTTAAGCTGAACATTGCTTGTTTTCATAGCATATTTTCCATACTGTCTACAACAGACTGATTTAACTGCCTATTGAAATGCACAACATTACTGACAGAAGTCTGGGGAGAAGAGCTGCATAATTTTGAAAAAAGACAGAGGTGTGAATACAAGCAATTTGCAGGGAATACTTTTTTTTTTTCAAAATAGATCTTTTTTTACAATGAAAAGTTGTTTATATTGATCTATACAACATAAAGGTTATTAAAGAAAATCTTTGCAGACTGTGCTATTATTATTATTTTAGTAATCCTGTTCATATTGGATATTCATATTTAATTGCACTATAGGCACATTTAATTATTATGATCCATGTCAATTCTTAGAATATAATTTTAGAAATTCCAATTCATATCTTCATGCAGGAAATAACAATACTGTTTTCTGAAGAATCTCGTTATAGCAAGTGTAATTGACCTAAACATGTTCAGTATTTGTAGTTTGAATAGAGGGACGATCCCTCCAAGTCAACAATAAATATTTTTCTATTTCTGATACTGGACACCGTGCTGTGAATATTGTCTCTTAGCTCCACATGATCTTTTACTCACCATGACCCCAAATTCCTATCTACAGCAAATTTTGTTTATCAAGGTTGTTTTCCAAAAGGTTACAGTACAATTAAAAGTTTCCACATGCATACTATTGAAAGTTATATGACAATTACTCTAAATAGAGGAGTTTAAAATAACATCAAAAGGTAAATTCCACCTAAAATAAATGTATTTTCTTTTAGAGATCACTCACTGAGAAGAGAAACTATCTATGTAAAAGTTACAAAATGTGTCTAATTTGTTGGTTACTCCTCCATGTTTGTGTACAGCAGAAGCTGCCATTTTAAGTTAAAGGTATACAGTGCCTTGCAAAAGTATTCACCCCCGTTGACTTTTTACCTATTTTGTCACATTACAGCCTTAAGTTCAATGTTTTGTTAATCTGAATTCTATGTAATGGATCAGAACACAATAGTCTAAGTTGGTGAAGTGAAATGAGAAAAATATGTACATACAATTTTTTTTAGAAATAGAAAAGATAAAAATTGGCATGTGCGTATGTATTCACACCCTTTATTATGAAGCCCATAAAAAGCTCTGGTGTATCCAATTATCTTCAGAAGTCACATAATAAGTGAAATGATGTCCACCTGTGTGCAATCTAAGTGTCACATGATCTGTCATTACATATACACACCTTTTTTGAAAGGCCCCAGCGGCTGCAACATCTTAGCAAGAGACACCACTAACCAAACACTGCCATGAAGACCAAGGAACTCTCCAAACAAGTAAGGGACAATGTTGTTAAGAAGTACAAGTCAGGGTTAGGTTATAAAAAATATACAAATCATTGATGATCCCCAGGAGCACCATCAAATCTATCATAACCAAATGGAAAGAACATGGCACAACAGCACAGAGAGCACAAGGATATAGAGAGAGACTACATATCCCAGGCTGCTTTGCATCATAGGAACCCCAGAGTTTAATAAAAATGTAGCAGCTAACCTCTGCTTACTTCTGATTGGCCAAAATAAATTACGAATTATATGCTAATCTTAGCAGGGATTTTCAGGGGTGTAACATCAGGGTGAGTTTGTAAATGTTTATTTTGGTATTTTTTTATGCAAAAAATGTTTGCATACACTAATGATTCTCCTCTATCAGATGCATTCATCATCCAGGAAATTTAGATATGCCTTTCCATTTCTGTCACTGATAACACTGAGCTGATTGGGTCAAACCTTCAACAGCCAGTTCAAGAGCCAATCAGATTGCAGCTGCGCTCTACGCTGTGACAGTTCCATTCATGTTTTGTGATCTTCAGCACGTCACGTAACCTAATATTCAGAGAATTTATAGGAATAAAGACAAATGATAAAACTCATGCACATATATTTGAATTTCTGTAAGTGAACTCTTTCACATAAGAGCAACATGTGTTTAGCTGAAACTTCAAATAGGCAATAGTGTATTGGAACGTCTTGTCTATAGCATTGTTCATAGGAAAACCATAGCTTTCACCCTACTGATATCCTCTCATTACCATCCTTCTGCCCTGAATACAGTCGCATACTAAAATTCCCCTAATTCTCTCCATCATATTACTCCATCTTCTGATCTCCTGCATTTTCTCTCACCATGAGCTTCACACAATAAGAGCTCTACTATTACTTTAAATAATATAAACCATCCTGATGACAGGTTCTCAACACATAAACAAAAAACAATCAGTCTCTGTCCAAAGCCACATTTAGCTTACTCTAGCTTCATAAATTGTCCCATGTATTGATCTCCATATTAGCTTCATCTTACCTCTACCATCATGTGTCTAAACTAACCCTTTCAAAATTGTACCCCTACTCTATCTCTACACCTAATCTATGCCAAGTGCTACACTATCAGTCTCAATTAATTGTCCATCACATAACACAGTATTATTGCATCCCCTATCCAAACCATTATTGCACACTAACAGTATTTGGTTCATTTGAAAGAGGGTATTTGATAATACATCAGGGTGTGTTTTTTTTTTCAAATGATGTTCTCAAAGCTGAAAAAAATATTAAAAAGTTAAACTGATTTTGGGGTTTACCCCTGAAACCACAAAAAAACTTGGTTAATTCAAGCTAAATTAAAAACTGCTTATTGGTGTCTGGGACTTGAGAATTTGTTTAAAAAAGCAGCGGTACAGACTCCTGATAGATTGCAATCAATTTAGTGACACCTGGCTAAGGTATACCCAAGTTGAACAACAAAAGTATCAATGGGAGAGCACCTTCCTACTACGGGAAATTGTTTAGTCTGATAACTTTAATACTCAGCTGCCGACAGGCTACTGTACATGCGCCACTCTTCTATCTTGATTGGAAAGAGCTAAATAATGCAAAATGAGTGGACAGACCTGTGGGATACTGGAACAATTAGGATGACATAGCAAAAGCTGCTAAGGTAACCCCAAATTGAACAGCAATAATATCAATGGGAAAGGGCCTTCCTGCTACGGGAGTTTGGTCTGATGACCTTAACACTCAGCTGCTGATGGATTACAATTCTGTGCAAGTGCCACCAGTCTATCTTGATTTGGAAGTGCTAATAATTAAAAGGACATAGCAGAAACCCAGACGCGCGTTTCGTCAGATACGTCTGACGTCATCAGTGACTAAAGGAACCTTTTGTTTTTAACATTGTCCTTTCAGGATTGTGATTTAGGAATTATTTTATTCATAAAACTAATAATGGTTAAATTTTAAATCTCAACAATTTATTTCCCTACCCATACCTGTATGAATTATACTTGTCTGCCAATGAAATCTACAGACGCACATATTCTCTGTGCATTTCCTGTTAGTTTCAATAAGTTTAAACAGCTTTTACTTTTTATTATTTTTAATGCAAAAGACAACCTTGGTAATGTTTAAAGAATGGTTTTCCACGTTCCTTTGAAGCTTCCTGTATGCTATTCCAATCACTAATTTATCTCTATGTTACTTTATAACAACAGTTCTCAACCTGGGGGTCGAATGACGATTTGACAGGGATCACCTAAAATCGCTCAATCTGAGATCTGTTGCCAACCCCTCCACAAGCTGCAGCCACCCGAGGTCTCCCTCGCTCAATGCTTACTTATCGTCAGTGTCTAATGTCATCATAGTGCGGTTGTGCTGTCTAGTGTAGTACCTAAAGCACTTGTTTCATCTATTCACTTCAACGGAGGCAATAAACATACCTTATATCCTTCCCACCAGTATATAAAGCTAGTAAAATTAAGAATCAATTAAGATATTAGATCTTTCATGCCTGTCAGTAATCGAATACCTACTGTATATACAATAGATCAAATAATAAGAAACTGTTATATTTAGTCTCATAAATATATCTCCTATCTTAATTTTACTGTTAGGGGTCGCCACAACTTTGGAAATTTTATCAAAGGGTAGGATTTTCTTCTACATTTGCCATTTACGGAGAAAACATTTGCGGGCTTGAGGAATTGCAGCAATTGAATAGCGATTTGCGATTGTAACACTTATGGGCTTGAAATACCAAAGGCTTTGCTGGCTCGGAGTTACTATTTTGACAACTGCAGGGATTTTCAGCCCGTAACTAGTAAATCATTTGTGGATAGAGAAAAGATGCCAATTGAATAGCAAATTAGTGTACGGGCTCCCGTAACTACAATCTGCTCAATTGAATAGGGGTCCTGGTGTTTGACAAGAGCAGTGTTTGCCAACCATGGGATCACTTTTTACCTTCAACATTATTCAGGGAATGCAATAACTTTAAATAGGTCCCATGGGACCTCACAACACCTCTACATCATCACAGATCCGCATACCACTTCACAAAAGACCACAATTCCACGGCAGGACCCCAGCATCTGACAACCCCTAGCGGTCAGACCTTATGGAATAACTGGATTATTGATTGTATGGAAGGGACCCATATTGCATTTAACACAATGGTAGATTATTTTGCCTGCACATAATGAAATAACAAACTGACAGAATATAACATTGAACCACACAGTGACAATGATGTATACCTTAAAAGACCACAATGGTGCATTTGCAAGTAAGGCTCATATGTTTGTTTGCTGTGCATGGGCTAATAAAAACACTATAGCACTTAAAATAAATAAAATATAACAAGCAGAGCTGTATTTTTCATCCTACCTGTGCCTATTAGGACATGCCCAGGTTTGACTGTGTGCTGAACAAAAAATAAAGTCTGACCAGTGTAGGTTCTGCTTCGGACAGAGCAAGATCGGTAAATTGGTCAGGGCTATGATGGCTCATGCAATGCCCATGGGGCAGCTGCAAGCAGGTTACAATAGAGCTGTTACCTCTGTGTAGGCAGTGGGGGTACAGCTAATGTCATGGGGCAGGGCCAGTGTCATCAGCCCACCCTGTTTCCAAGCACCATTATAGTCCAGCACACATAGTTGACCAAGCCCCCTGATAGATACAGGTAACAGGAGATACACAGATCTGCTTGAGGATAAAACAGACATTTTAAAAACTTTTCTTTATTTTAAACGGCATACTGCACTGTAAACAAAAATGTGATCTTCACTTGTAAATGCAGTACAGTGGTCCTTTAAGAATGATTTCATTTATGAAAAACATGGTTTGTGCCAATTTTAATGCCCTTTAAAAAGACTGTAAAATGAACAACTTGCTGTAAATGTGGCAGTGTTTTAAACATCATATTAAATATATTTAAAATTTACAATAACTCATAGTCTTTTACTAATTCAGAAGTTCTGTGCCTCTTTAAATTACTACATGTTATGACAATGGGATGAGAGGTCAAAGAAGATTATGAGCCATGGGCATGTGGTGAAGTTGTTGGCTTTGAACCAGTAGAAGTTGTTTGCAGGTCAGTGAATGCTGAGGGATGTGTCAGATGTTCAAAGAACTGATTGTCACTAGCAAACATAAATCCTCTGTTTGATATGGCTTTCATTGTAACATGCTGATTAGTAAATTAGTTATTTTACTCATTTATCGATCTACCTTCTTTTATCAACATTGATTTGAGGACTTTGATGAGTACTTGCATTGAGTTCATTGATTGACTCATCTTAATCAACGGGCATTTTCTTGATTTAGGATATTTGTTCATGCTCTGATAACCAGCTGATTGGCGAGGGGTTACATTACGAGAAACTCAGCATTTTCATGAAAACCTATCCAGGGATGAAAGCAGTATTTTTTTTATATGTTCTCCGAAACTGTATCCACCACTGGTAACCACAAAGTGTTCTCAACCCCATGATGTACAGGGTATGTATTGCTTGGTTAATTAATACACATTATAGTGGTGGTAATTTAAAGTGACATAGGGGACATTCAAAAAATGACATAATAACAAATTGCTTATCACCTAAATTTTGTTACAAAAAATGCATTTTCTTACAGTAAACTTATAATGAATATTACAATACTAGCGAATTGCCCGTCAAAAAATGACGGCAATGAAATTGTAAGTGAGATAAGGGTGTTTGGTGTATATAATGTGGCATCGTTAGTTTTCTATGTCGTGCGAGTTTTTCGGAATATCCGTAGCTGTTTGGTGGTGTTTTGCGTGTTTATGGTAGTGTTTTGCGTGTTTAGGGACCTCTAGCCTCGTTTTCGTTTTGTTCGGCGGACATTTTTTCTCTCTCGTTTAGGTGATTTTCGGGTCTCTAAACTCTGAAATTTGTGCTTAAATAAAGGTGTACACTTGCAGAAGTCCTCGGTGCCTCCCCTTGGTGTGAGTAACCTTTTTATGTGTTTGTTGTTTGTATTTGTTGTGTTTGTAATGTTTTTGGGGTTGCGCGGGTTGCGTCCTTGTTTTGTAATCACGTAGGTGTTTTTCGGCAAATACGTAGGTGTTTGGTGGTGTTTTGCGTCTTTAGACTGCTGTAGCCTCGTTTTTGTTTTTTTCAGCGGCCATCTTTTCTCTCGCTTAGAGAATTTTTTAGTGTCTAAACTGCTTTCATTTCAGTTAAATTGAGGTGTAAGTTTAGTTTTCGAGGTCCTGGATGCTCCCTCTTGATGTAGGTAAGCTTTTTATGTATTTGTTGTGTGTATTTGTTGGATTTTTGATGTTTTGATGTGCGAGTGTTGCTGCCGTTTTTTGCGAGGTGGTAATGGGTCGTAACGTGTCTCGTATTTTGTTTGCGTTACAACGTAAAGTTTGGCGCTCCTTGCCAGCAAATACGCCCCTTGTAAATTTTGCGAGGGTCGCAGTTGCCGCAAACGTTAGCAACAACTCATATGCTCACAACTATATATGTGATTGATCTGTAAATCAGTGTGTATAATCTACCAACCAAGTAAACACTTTCTCATTGCATTGTTTTTGTCAATAATTGCTGTTGGCGCCTGTAACTCCACACCTATTGCTTTCAGGGCAAAGCCATAGGAAAATTAAAACATTGTGCATGCTCAGACACCAGGGTGTAACTAGAGTGATAAGTATAAAGTGGTCACATTGTCTTGTAGATTAGACCATCTTAGTCATCACCCTCCCTGGGGATCCATTTATTTAGGTTACAGGATAAAACAGAAAACAGGCATAAACTGTAAAGAAATAGACATAAGAAAAATGGGTATTATAATGCTTTCAATATTTGGACTAAGTAAAAAATGAGTTAACGACTGAAAACCTTTATTTGCACAAATATCTCAATGTTAGTGTCAAGCACTAGAAAAAACACTAAATATTGTTAAGTAAAAAAAATATGTAACCAAAAAACAGGATCATGGATTTGAACTCACAACCTTTTATATCAGAGGTTGTTTTACGGCTCACCCACCACTAAAATAGATTCAATATAAGAGTCTCATCTATTATTTTCTTTCGATCAAATATCTGCAAAAGAGTATGTTTTGTGCACTTGATTTTTGGAAAATAAATTATATTAATTTAATAAAATTAACAATAAGGCATCACAGAAACAGATAAAAAGCAATGTTTTGATCCGCCTTTATCTTACAAGTAAAATGTAAAAAAAAGTCTCATGGACAGCCTGCTAATTGTTGTTTTCTTATATGATCTAAATTCAAATGTATGGCTTGCGCCACCCTGCATCCTGTCCCTTAGGAAGTGGTAGAAAGTTCTGTGCTGTCTACAAGAATCAATGTGCAGCCGGTGTCTACAAGAATCAAAGTGCAGCCTGTGCCTATAAGAATCAAAGTGCAGCCTGTGTCTATAAGAATCTAAGTGTAGACTGTGCCTATAAGAATCAAAGTGTAGACTGTGCCTATAAGAACTAAAGTGCAGCCTATGCCTATAAAAACCAAAGTTCCAAGCAATAACCTCTCTCCTCCTCCCACCATCCCACTGAGCGCTCAAGTCCTCTCAGTACAGTTTAAGTGAAGTTAAATTCTATGTTATTTGACCTAATTATTGTTTTTTATTTATGTCTGTTTAGTTTTAAGGTTTTGTATAAAAAAACACCATCAGTTCAAACTAAAATGTGAAATTTCTGGGGTTCGTAACGGATGATTTCAGTTTACATTGATCCCTATGGCAAATGCTTGTTTGGTACTCAACGTTTTTGGTACTCAATCTGTCATCTGGAAAGGATTAAAGTTGAGTTCCAAGGTACCCCTGTATTTCTATGCTAAATGAGAACAAAGATAATAAAATGTGTTAATTGATAATTGAGATAAATCAATATTTTAAGCCATTCAAATATTTGTGAATAATAATTACATCAGATTGGTATTTGGTGATTTAACCATGAGTAAATAAACATCTAATTTAAATAAACTAAAAATACTGTAACTTAACATATGGAAGTAATTGTTTTTACATCTCTTAGGGCCCTATTAAATTCCAGGAGTTACAGAGCGATTCAATTAGAAAAGGCCGCAACGACATGGCCGGAAATCCAAATCAGTAAACCATGCTGCGGCACGTAGCATTTCCGGGCGTAAACATGATATATTATTCAAACCCATAGTTACGGGTTTATACGGAGCCAATAGTAAAAGAGACCATCATCATTACGTCACTAAAACATGGAGGTTAAATTTACAGTTTCACTTACGGTTTTGAAGTCTGAGTTGCGATCGGACCCGCATTCCAGAAATAATGCAATATGAAATAATCAATAAATATAATAACCTAGTCCATGCGAGTTCTATTATGTGTATTAACACATTGATTGCTGGTATCGATATAACACGGAAGTTAAAAATTAAAAAAAATATTTTTTTATTGCAGATTTGCGAGCTATTAATTTTAATACCTTTCATCGCTTTCCCTGTAATTTAAAATACAGTAGTGTGTTTATATTTTACTTTTACAGTGCTACAGAAGTTTAACCCCCTTGCGGGTCCTCTCTAGTTCCCGTAGGATTCTCTTCTACATTTGCCATTTACGGGTGTGAAAACATTGGCGGGCTTGAGGACTTTGAAAGATCAAATGCTTAGCTGGGTCAGAGTTACGTTTTTGGCAACCGCAGTTGTTTTTCAGTTTGTAACCCGCAGATCGTTCACGTCTAGCTAAAAGAGGCCAATCAATTACTGTAACATTTGAGGGCTCCTTTACGGTCTTTAGGTACTACAATTTGTCAAATTTAATAGGGCCCTATGTACATTAAAACTTCAAGCTGTACTAGATGTATGAATACATATTCTATGGATTGAGATCTAAGAATGAAATACTATTTTGGTAAAATATTCAAATATTGGGACAGAGGACAAAGGTGGCTTTATTACAGGCAGGAAAACCAGTGTTTAAACATGAAATCTGATTATTGTTTCAAATTAAAGTATTAAAACTGATATTATAACTGTTTGATGTTCTATGGTTACAGATTTAAGAAATAAACACCACTTTCTAAAACTATTGACCACAAAAATAGGGACATACGAAAAAGGTGGCACTCTACTAAAGAAAGTAAACTCAATGTTCAAACACAAATCTGATTATTATTTCAATTCAAACTCAAAAATGATGTTACAGTTATTGGGAATAGTGTAAAGATACTTAGATTTTTTATTTTATTTATGAGAGAGTTGGAAAGCTCCCCTGTATAACAGATTTATAGATCTGCTTTCTTTCAACAACATTGTCTTGAGGACTTTGATGAGTAATTGTATTGAGTTCAACCACTGGCTCATCTTATTTAACAAGCGTTTTCTTGAGTTAGTTAATTTTCAGACCATGAACAAATATCCTGATTGTTTGGTGATAAAACTGTTCTTCCGAAACACAGCATTTTCAGGAAAACCTAGGCAGATTATTTCTATTGATATGTTCTGTGTTTGGCTCTGTCCATGTATTTAAACAAAATACTTGCAATATAATATACATTGTACCCTTAGCTCTCCTTTAAATTAGAGGTCATAATTTAAGTTTTTGTTTAAATGATCTTTTAAATGCATAATAAAAATGTTTGGACTACGGTGGCCCTTTAAGACAATGGTATTGGCATATTAGTAAAAGGGCAATGCCCTCTAGTGGATGCTGAGTTAAGTTGAGTGCATTTTATATGGTTTATGTATATATGTACATATTCCAAGACGCATACAGGCATTTAAGTAAATAATGCACATTGTATATTTCTCCCAGCAGGTACCCTCATGGTACTTATAGCTCAAATCCATACTTTTACAATGTGTTAATATTTTCACCACAGCCCCAACAAGTAAATTCTCCCTAAATAATGATATTTATGTCATTACTCAAAACTCTAGTTGTCTGCCTTTGGGATAAATTAACTGTATCAACTTGGGCCTTGTATACTAAATGAAGGGTGTGAGAGAATGCAAGCAGAGCCTCTCCATTGCTATGTTTTCCTTTGGGACATATGTACTATGATTTGACATCCCTAATAGATCTCCAACTCTTTAGTACATATACAGCCCTATTAAATTCCCTCAACGTGTAAAACCCCGTAAAGTAGCCTTAAGGCTATTAAATTGGCCCCGTAAAAGTAACCCACTAACGATCTGTGGGTTACAGGCGATGAAGCCCAACAGGATGTCAAAATCTGAACTACCCACGGCCACAAATCCTTTGATCTGTCAAGCCCGTAACTGTTAAGTTCAAAAATCGCTATTAAATTGGTACAAATCCACTGGCATTCAAACCCGTAACCTGCAAATGGAGCCCAAAATCCAACGGATACTTGAGGGGATCCGCAAGGGGGCTAAAGTCCTATCCGTAGCACTGTAAATGCAAATATACACACACTACTGTACATATAATAAAAGGGAAAGTGTAAAGGATATTCAACATTCTCAAATCTGCAATATAAAATAATTTTATTTCTGTTTAAGTTCCGTGTTATATCGATCCCGGCAATCAATGTGTTAATACATATAATGGAACTCACATGGACTAGAATATCATATTTACTGATTTATTAATATTGCATTATTTCTGGAATGAAGGTCTGATCAAAACTCGTAATTGAAACCCGCAAGGCTTTGAAATCTAACTTCTATTTTTCAGTGACGTAATGATGATGATCTCATTTGCCATTGGCTCCGTCTAAACCCGTAACTACAGGTTTGACTAATTGATCATGTTCACGGCCGCACATCCAACGGGAGCAGGAATGGTCTACAGGTTTTCGTCTACGGCCCGTAACTTGCGGCATGATTTAATTTAATAGCTCTGTAACGCAGCCGAATTTCAAGCCCACAGCCTTTGAGGGTGTGCCGATGCCTCTACAGGCTTCACATTTAATGGGGCTGAGAGGGCCTCATTACATTTGCAGCAGTTACAGAGTGATTAAATTGAACAAGCCAGCAGCTACCTGGCCGAAAGCCAAAATCGTAAACCATGAACCAGTAAGAAGCATTTCAGGGCATGATCATGATCAATTAAGCAAGCCCGTAACTACCGATTTAGAAACAGCCAATAGTAAATGAGACCGTCAATTAATTGTGTTTTGACGTACGATATGCGATCAGGCTCGCAATCTAGCAATTCAAAAATCAATAAAAACGAATGAAGAAACTGTTCTAGTCCATGTGGGTGCCCTGGCATGTAATAACTAAATAATAAAATGTAAAAAAAAAAAATTGATTGCAGATTTGTGATCTTGAGACTGTTGTGCAATTATTATCCTTTATTTGTAATGCGCCAACATATTCCGTAGCGCTGTTGCAATGAAAAAAAGGTTGAACTTGATGGACTAAAATTATTTTTTTCAACTTTAATTACTATGTAATTATATCTTTTATGGCTCCAAAAGTATTTATGGATCCTAAAAAAAACACTTACCTAGTCAATACCACAAAATGACTTCAGGCTCCTATGCTGAATCTGAGGATGGACAAACAGTCTAAAACAGTTCCTTGTCCAGTTTGGCACATTTCAAAAGATGTGTATTTATAGACCAGGTCTGATATGTTAAATATGAGGATAGGTAACCAGGCTTCTAGGGTTTGGCCAACTCAGAGAACTCGTTCAGCTGAACAGCGCTATAAACAATAGTGGAATAACCTGTAGTATATCAGTCAGGACCTATGAAGGAGAGTGGTCCATCCCATAAATAGCAGACAATTCTCCTGTCTAAATGGAAATTGCCTGGTATATCAGAGCTGGGCCACGTTCCTGGAATCAGATGTATTGTAGGTCATCTCCCCTTTGTGCATGGTACAGCTGAACTAAAATAATTTGCTTTTTGACTGGATCAAATGCCCATAGGACAAGATTCCTATTAGTCTGACCTCCTATCAAAGATTTACGACCTACAGATCTTCAAATAAATATGGACGTGATTTAAATTTACTTATGAAAATCTCCAGGTCCGGAATTCATATTTTTTATGAATATTTTAATATAATGGCATTCAGAAGGACACATGAAAGAAGTTTACATAGTAAAGGAGACTTAGGGAAAAGAACAACGTGTGACTGGCTTCATGTGGGAAATATAAATATAAAAATGCAATGGAAGTCTAAAAAAAAGGGCCAGAGGTTCTGATTTGGGCCTATTTCTGCTTATTGACTACCCTTATCCTAAAAGAAGGTAGAGCTTTGGGGATAAACTATTCTTTGCAGAAAATCCTCTAAATACTTGTACAAAGACCTAAGACATTGTTGGGTTAGAGAATATAAATAGAAATGTTCTATATTTCACATTTCACAGTTTTTTTCTGTTATTTGTATGTTTATAGGCAATGTCTCACTAAACCAACTCTTACATTTTTCAGGACACAAATGATATCAGCATCTTAATCCAGAACACTTCAACTTGTAGTTTTTTTAGGTGGTCTCTTAAAAGACCAATGCAGTAATTTATTTTCTTTATGGTCTTTTGAATAACTAAACTTGTTATTGGGTAAAATGTTTTTTGAAAGCAATAAAAAGTAACCACAACCTTTAAATATATAACTTGTTACTGCAGAGATCCATTCAGTTTACTTGGCTTTACATTTCTGCTAATGTCTTAGGAGGTGTGCCCTTGGAAAATAATACGTAGAAAATATTATTACATATGGCGCAGATTACTTACTGATTTTGAGGTAGTGCTAAGAGGCGATGACACTAAGAAGGACTTAGTCATAGTTACTGGCAGATATGGCAACGATAACCGCTGGCCAGTGTCCGGTGGTGAGGAGAACGAGCGCAGTCTGGCTTCTAACCTCTCTGGCTCATGTTTGTAGGATTCCAGGGGAAAGGTGGGCTGCTTGGTCACTTGTGTGGGAGTGGACGGGGAAGAGGAGAGTCCTGAGGCTGCGGAGATAAGAGGACACCAGCATTAGTCAGATGGAAAATATTAAAGATAAAAAGCTACAAAAATGGTTAAAATAGAAATAGTTATTTTGACAGCTGATTAGAACCAGTAGATCCATTTAGCCTGTCTATTCTATCTACCAAGAAAGCTTTAACCTAATGGGACTCTGAACTCATCTATACTGCTCTAAATCATCATGTAGAACAGTCAAACTCAAGTGGCGAGGCTGTAAAAGCTTAATTTTTCCATTTGATGGATGAATCCTTTTTTACATAATAATAAAAAATCACTTAGTTTTCAATTCTTTGTTGAATTGGTGAATTCCATTTCCTTTTACGTTTCCTCAGTATGGTCCTTTTGTATATCCCGGCATTCTTGAATTCCATTATTTTATTTCTTTTTGAAGGATCTTGAATTTAACTCCCATTTTTTTGGTAAAGTACCATATTACTTACACACATTACTCATTTTTTTTATCATATAACATACAATCATGACCTGTTTTTTGTGAAAAATATTTTAGACGCAAAGTTTATTACGGGCCCTATTTTTCATCTCTCCCTTTCTTCATCCAAGCTACACATGAGATCTTTTCTTATAAATCTTATCTTGAGATCCATGCACCATTTTCATGTACCACTATTGAATTATTTCTAATTTATTAAAAGACCACTGCTGTCCCACTTTTGGTCCAATGTCTTAAGTGCAGTCACTTGTATAAAAAAGACTATGCATGCTCTCTGTGTGCATGTGACTGTACTTAAGACATTGGACCCAATTCTTCAGAGGCTTAGCAACACTCAATGGCAATGGCCTCTATTAGAAAAATAATATGTTTTAATAACATTAAATTGATAAATGTTCAATGATTGGGACACTTATGGGGAGAGAGTTCCACAGAACTGGATCTGCATCACTAAAAGCTCTAGTGCCAAATGATGCCAAGAAAACTCTTGGTACATTTAATTGTATTGCATTTGTGAGTTGTTTTAAGGTAGCGGAGGCCCTGATCATTTAGAGCATTGAAGGCAAGCAAGCCAACCTTAAAATACATTCCCCATTTGAGAGATAACCAGGGATGGGTGTTATGTGACATTAGCAGGCCTTGTTTGTCATCTGCAGGTAGTGCTATTGCTTATCTTATTCCAGGAATAGAGCATTGCAGTAATTAAGCCGGGAGGTTCCAGATCCTCAGAAGGAATCAGGTGCTTTATCCTTGCTATATTTTTTCAGATGCAAACAAGAAGTCTTGATAGCCACTGACACTTGGTGTTTATCTGTTAATCCACAATCAAGTTCCACACCAAGATATTGCACTAGCTCTGAATGATATATCTGTGATCTTCCATATTCTATGCCAGTCACATGATGTCACTTTGTCTTTGATTTTACAAGATGATGTCCCACTAACAGTACCTCTGTCTTGTGAGGGTTTAGCTTCAGCCAGCTGGTACTTATCCACTCCAGGAGACCCAGAAGACAATCACTGATCAGCATAGACCATATTGTGTTATTATATCTCCCATTGGAAGCATGAACACAGCAAACACATGGGAGTGCAAATTTATCCACGTTGAGCTCTCTATGACAATTGTGTAGGTGTAGAAGAATTGACACCTTTACTTTTTGGGATATGTCTTGTAGGAATGACCTCGACCAGCTCAGTGTTGTACCATCCAGTCCACAGTACTCCTTGAGATGGTCAATTACAATATCATGGTTCACAGTGTCAATGCTGCTGAGAGGTCATGGGGTATTAGCACAGTCACCCCTGTCTCTTGCCATTAGCAGGTCATTTAGGACACATATCAGAGCTGTTTCAGTACTATGCCATGTTCTGAATCTGACTGGAATGAGTCTTGGATGACAACAAGGTTTAGGTCCAGTTTAGTTGCAACACCGTTCTCAATGACCTTCTTGAGAAATGGAAGATTTTTGATAGGCATGGTCCAGAAAAAGCTTTTTTTGTATTAGCAGAGGTCTGAGTACGGCTTCCTTTAGTGGAGTTGTAAAATCCCTGTCTGCAACGAGCATTGTACAATTTTTGTGAACACAGGGACAATTAAGTCCATTTATTCTACTTTTCAGACACTATATTTTTTGCTGCATAAGGAATGCTTTTCATACATAATTAGCTGTAAGAGATTTAGATTCCATTAGTTGCATCTCACAAGCCCTGGGGCGCAGTGACAAGTCGCTAAAACGCTGTAAAACAGCACACAAAGTATGAAATCACTTTCCGCAGGGAACTGTAAACCACAAAGCATTACACAGATCCAGATTCTGTAAAAAGGCTTATCAATAAATGAACATGACAATGCATTTGAATGGTCTCTGAACACATGGATGCTGCTCTGCACTACCTGCACCATGCTGCTCTGCACCATGTAGAGCAGTCCAAACCATGTACAAAGGGTGATAATGTATAATTGGATCCTCTTTTTACTATTTTATTGTATTTTAATGCTTTTGCAGAACTCAACTTTTTATTTACCTTGAGTCTCTGGGATGCGCAGCTGCACCACAGGATTTATTGAGCTTATGGTAAGTTCTCAGGTCCGGAATATATGCCTACTCTGTCCGTTTTAACCATTTCACTGGCCGAGCAATGCTTTGCTGACCCCTCACCCAGTGATAGGGTACAAGTGATGTATATACAGAGCAAGAACAGTATAATCACTGTGGGGGTGAGGTGGTATATAAAATGATGATATATTATAATAGTAGATGAATAGATAATGAAAAGAAGAGATTTGTGGGGCAAACAAGTACATTGCTAGATGTTTAACATGAAAAGTGTGTACACTGGCCCTTTTAGGACTTCAAGTAATACAGGCTGCCTACTACTGTACTAAATCCTACAAACTAAATTTTTTCTACATTTAAAATCACCGTTTCAGCATTATAGCATTCCATACAACACTCGGGCTCCAATCTCTCACTGGAGTCCTTCCTGACTGGCCTACGGAACTTAAAATAAATATTTAGTTGCAATTTCCAAGGTGCGTCGAACCATTCAGTATTAATATCATAAAACATAAATTGGAAATATTTATTGAGATAAACAAAAACACGCCACAAATAAAAACGGGACCTGGTCCGAACTGATGGCCGGGGCGTAGTAATCAGGGGAAATAAACACATAATAAACCTTATAGGAACAGGCCTAAGTCTCCATGTGCCCAAGATCACAACAATGGCTGATAGAGGCAGAGAGTGAAGCGTGTGATCAACAGATCCTCCTATCTGAGGGGTTCTACTAATTAGATGCCCCAGATCTGGCTAAATACCATGAGATAACAACAGCCTATCTTGGTGGGTCTAATAACCCCACTAGTGAGCTCTGAGCATTATTTCTCTTTTAGTCCCCAATCCAAAAGGTTAAAAACATTTTAAAAACAAAATGACAATATAGAGGGAACAGGCAAACCAGTTCCTACTTGATGCAAATCAGTTGTGCCAATATGTCACTGCACGCCATAAACTACCTTTAGAATCAGGGCACACATGCTCAATGACTAGGTAGCCCCAGATGGTGACCATATACACACACAAAACAATAGAACTAGAAACACAGCATGGCCCTGACAAAGTATTTGAATGTGGATGATGAGAGAAAGAGGGACCTGGAAACGGAAGAAGAAGAGGGGGCTTGAAAGTGAAAAGGACCAAGAGGAGACTGAGAATGGGACAGAAAGAAGGAGGGAGAATGATAGATAGATAGATAGATAGATAGATAGATAGATAGATAGATAGATAGATAGGTAGATAGATAGATGGATAGATAGATAGATAGATAGATAGATAGATAGATAGATATGTGGATGGATAGATAGATAGATAGATAGATAGATAGGGTGATAGATAGATAGATAGATAGATAGATAGATAGATAGATAGATAGATAGATAGGGTGATAGATAGATAGATGGATAGATGGATAGATAGATGGATAGATAGATGGATAGATAGATAGATAGATAGATAGATAGATAGATAGATAGATAGATAGATAGATAGATAGATAGATAGATAGATAGATGGATAGGAAGAGTGGCCAACAGAGTTATGCATTGATGGCAAAAGAAATAGAGAGGGGGAGATAGAGAAGGGGGACGAAGAGATTGGGTAAGGAAATGAAAGAGGGGAAAAGAAGAGAGAGAAACACAGATGTAACTGCTACGAAAATAACAACTCAACATCCACAAGTGCTCTGGCAGATCATATCTGTCATGATAGTAAATACTAACTTCTGATGGTACTGATATACAGAAAATGTATGAGATAACCTGAACCCCCAAACCAAATCCCCCACGATATATATATATATATATATTTATTTTTTTTGTCCACTGGGGCCCTCCATTCGCTAGCTTCGCTACTACTAAGTATACAATTACTATATGACTCAAACCCTTCTCTTCTTTGAAGTTTCCAGATGTCATACTTCTGCTATTGTAAATGAGGGAGGAGTTCCCTCAATCCTATTCTTGTTATAACATTTGTACAAGGAACTTATAGTTTTTAGGGATTTTTCAATATGCTCAGTTGGAAATTTCCCAGGTATGGTTATACCACACTGTAGAATACAATTATTAAGTGAGTAGAACTCAAGGTTAAAAAGTATAAAGAATAGTTCAATTTCCCCTGGGAATAAATAAAAAAAAAAGTTGTGTCTCACGGAAAAATACTCTCCCAAACCAATCAAGCAGAACAAATTATGTTATGGAGAAAGTACACAGGCTTAAGAAGCAGAAAAATCTAGCTTGGAGTATTAGACATGTTTGGAATGGAACTCAAAAGTCAAGTAAGCATATCTGATTAAGAGAACAACAATGCATCGGCTTGTCATGATAATCCGCTGCACCCTATTCATTAAACTTCTGTGCTCTTAGCGAGAGTAAATTCTATATTTAATTATGGTTAAGGTACTATTAAGACTAATCATAGTAAAAATATTTAGCTGATCCTTTCAAGCATTCCAACTATAACTAAAAGGGACTACTATATCTGCTATTATATTATTTATAATATGCTGTTTGTAGAACTAGAATTGCTTAATGGACTGTTGTAGTGCCCTGGCAAGAGGAGCTAATTGTTTTAATTATGGATTGATCATTAATAAAATTACTACTTAATGGTTTATATTAACAATATTCAGTGTTAAATACATTTTCAAAGATTATATTACCAGACTGTAATTGAGCTGGTTGTCTCCACTCTGAAAAGGTCATAAAGAAGATGGTGATGGATTTGGCAGAAGAACACTTGAAAAGCTCCTGTAGATTATAATTTCAAGCAAGTGCCAGACTGAATGAGAAATTAGGGGCTTGCAAAAGTGGTGCTAGGAGGGGGAGACATCATTAGTGGCGCTGGGCATCGGCAGTGTACGGGAGAGGCTACAGATGGCCATAAAATCCCAACTGCTTCCAGCGACAAAGTCAGAGCCAACAGAGGTAAGTAATGCAGTTGACTCTCTCCAAAGGGCCAGCCCAAATGGGTTTAAAGTAAGCTTATTTCCAAAGAAATTCAAAAGCTTTTTGCATCATGCGGCTACACCTATGAATACACTCTAAAATAGGCTGCCCACCACTGATCTGGATAGACAAGAGTCAAGACAATCATTCATAGATTGTTCTCACAGCAAGAGCTTGTTATTAAGGGAAGACACTTTAAATATCAATTCTCCAGCCAATGTAGTGCATTTTGCTGGTATGATATTGTACATTCAAGACAAAGATGTCTCTCTCAAGGAATACAAATGTTATTAATGATCAACGCCTAATTAAAACGTCCAGCTCCATTTGTTAGAAAATTGAAGTAGTTCTTAAATGGGGTAAAAATGTAATTCAATTATATATATATATATATATATATATATATATATATATATATATATATATAAAGATTGAGGTAGCCAAGTGTGTGTCCAGTAATCTAGATGTACAATCAGAGTATTATAGTGATACCTTTTTTATCGGACAAACTTATATTATGAATAAGTCTATATTATGAATACATTTTTCCAACTAAATATGATTTTTTTGCTAATTTTATATGGTATTTTCTAGGGGCATACATCATCAAATGCAATTGCCAAAAAACATACACATTTTTGCTAACTTCAAGGTAAGCTAATTCACTTTTATTTTGGGATATGCTATGTTTTTTATACACTACTAATTCTCCTCTACCAGATGCATTCAAATTCCAGGACACTTAGATATGCAGAATAGATGTGTTTTTATTAAATGTTTGTACTAACTATGCTACACGCAGCTTCTTAACTGAAACTGAAAAGGAAGAATTGCCATAAAAGAAAGTTAAATGATTATTTTCTAAAAATTAAATATATTTTTTTGACAATAAAATGTTCACAGTAAACATGCTAATAAGACAATGACATTGCTGGAGACTGTGACAAACCTTGAAATTATTCGTTTTGCATTTAGCAAGCAATTTCTTGGCACTTAAACAGAAAATAACACAGCCCCTGGCTTGTGCATGTTAAGTAGGGTCTGGGACACATACTAATCTGCATTTAGTTTGGCACACAGTCAAAACCACAGCTCTTTCCACTATCTCAAATGCTCTGCTTTTTGCTAAAGTCAGAAAATTAATAGTTGATTATATGTTTAAAATATGCAGCCCTATATTTGGTGTAGAGGGTGCAAGGGTGAACATAACTGTACATTCAAGATTATAAGAAGGTGCTGCCTTCATGGAAAAGAACGAAGAGCAAGGTTGTTTTGAAGTCTTTGATAATAATATTAAACAACACAAAAACAAGTGATGCAACCCTGTAAGTTGAAATTTAATTGCATCTGCAAAACCCCACTAATTTACACATTTCTTATATTACAAATATTGACTTGCAGTTCCAAAAATTATTGTTCCTACCTCCCTCCTTCCCTCTCCCACCCTTTCTCTCTCTCCGTGCCTCCATCCCTCCCTCTCTGTCTCTCTTCCCACCCTCTCTTTTTCTGCCCCTCTCTCTCCCTTTCTTTCTCTCCATCCCTCCCTCTCTCTCTCCCTTTTACTCTCTCTACCTCCCTCCCTCTCTCTCTCCGTGCCTCCATACCTCCCTCTCTGTCTCTCTTCCTCTCTCTCCCCCACCCTCTCTTTCTCTGCCCCTCTCCCTCCCTTTCTTTCTCTCCATCCCTCCCTCTCTCTCCCTTTTTCTCTCTCTACCTCCCTCTCTCTCCCCCCCTCTCTCTGTCCCCATCTCTCTCTCTCCCCACCCTCTCTTTCTCTGTCCCTCTCCCTCCCTTTTCTTTCTCTCCATCCCTCCCTCTCTCTCCCTTTTTCTCTCTCTACCTCCCTCCCTCTCTCCTTTTCCCCCTCCCTCTGTCCCCTTCTCTCTCTCTCCCCCTCCCTTTCTATCTCCCCTTCCCCACACAGCGTTGTGATACACCATCAGTGCCAGCAATCAAGATATGAGTAACTCCTGCGCAGTATGCATCGCACAGGCGTTACATCTACTAACTATTATAGGCGATCCTGGAGTAGTTTGTCCTTCTAAATCATGTGACATGAGTGTTGGTTTGAGCCAGGAAAATAACGCATATATGCTGCCAATTTAACCAGTAGACATGGCTTCGACATTTAGTATTGTATATATTCATAATAATAATATACTATACAAAACCAAGTGGTGCAACCCTTTAAATTAAAATTAAATTGCATCTGCTAAAAATGAATAATGAACCCCACTAATTCACACATTTCTTATATTATTACAAATATTCACTTGCAGTTCCAATAATTATTCATGATATGCCCTAAATTAGTGACATAGGGAATCAGTGCAATCAGACCTATCTTGAAAACACATTTTAATAATATAACAAAAATGTGTGATATCACTGGACAGTCAAAAAAATCCTAGTGGTGAAAATTGAAAAAGATTAGTCAATGGACGTGGGCCTGAAGTTAAATAAGGGCAGTCACATTGGGACTTTTCCCACATTTAAGACTCAAAACCCCTCGATGCCTTTTTTACTACACAATGCCCTGCCTGCTTTCAGTTTTCTTTAATTGGTCTATATCATTAACGAGGAGAGGAGGCAGATAGGAGTGAAACTGTTAACCTCAGGCAGTTCTAGCCTCTCTGTCCCATCCCATTGCCATACTAGCCAATCATCAGCAAATCTGTATACAAATATGTGCACATCAATGAGATTCATAAATGGCTACAGTGGGTTAAGTTGTTTTATAAAGTGATCTTTCGCTGTGTCATATCTAAGTTTCCCTGCTTTTACCTTTTTCTAATCTAAAACATGCTGCTTATATCAGACAAACACATCACATTGAGTCATTTCATACACATACAGGCTTATTTTATTTTATTTTTTTAAATCCACACCCCCAGAGCTTCTTACATATGCACAGTGTACCCACCAATAGAAACACTGCATTTAAGTACGTTTTTGAATCCTATACTAACCTTCAATCCAACAGCACAAGCAATGCAGAAAGCTACAGCAGTACTGATGAGTTGCATAATTCAAGAGAGGAGATGTGTTTTGGGAACTAAGCCTACAAATCCCATGAAGCTTGCTGCAGAGACTGCTGAATATACTTCTGATTGGCCAAAATTAATTATACATTTTATGCTAATTTTAACAGGGATTTTTAGGGGTGTTAACTGACAAAATCAACTGCTAGTAAATTCAAAAGATTTTGCAAACTTTAGGGAAAGTTTAATAATGTTTATTTTGGTATTTTTTCATGCAATTTTTTTTTCATGCACTACTGATTCTCCTCTATTAGATGCATCATACTCCAGGAAACTTACATATGCCTTTACAGGCTTGTAATAAATATAAACTGGACAGTAGTCAAAAACAATAATAACCTTTTTCATATTAAATAAAAGTGTGGCATTTCATTGTTAGCATTGGTGAATTTTCATTTTAGCAAATGTTATTTAATGTGCAAATCTTTCCCTGATAATATCACTAAGGCCCTGTCCATTCAACACTCCCCCACATGAATTTCTTTGGTATTTTGAAACGTTGAGAAAATGGGCCAGCCGGCTGTCATAATGGTGCACATGGTTTACTAGTTTACATTTATAATTCAACTGGATGATTTTGAAATATAGTAGTGCAACTTTAAATGGACTTTGTGATTCTTAGAAATATTATGCAATGTTTCTAAAGTAAACCATTCATGAAACATTCAGCATTGTTTGTGCTGCATTACTATGTAAATGAGTGGTTCCTGAACTCTAATTAGCTGTTTTGTTGCTCTGCTTAGCGGCGCTGTCTTCTTATTGGTTTCTGTGGTGCTAAAAACAAACTACAGTAGACCCTCAGTACTTGACTACCTCAAAACTTGTATAATTTCGGTATTCAACGCTTCCTTGTTACTTGTAGTACTTGCTAAAACCAATCTTCATGACTCATCATTTTCACCACTCGTCGTAACTTCTGGAACCAATTAACAACGGGTACCAAGGGTCCACCGTACTCCAATGCTATCATGCAGTTAGATTCCCTCACCCATCCATATCATGGACTATGATCACCAAATTAGCATACTGAACTGCACATTAGCATAAATTATCTGCACACACAATTCTAAATTTCTCAGGAATTACATACTGTAGGAAAAACTTCTAGCACAAAGTATAGACAGTTTTTAATACTGTTTAAAAAGAAACCAACCTATTATCAGGTGTCACTTTGCTTTTATATATATATATATATATATATATATATATATATATATATATATATATAGTGAAGGGATATTTGCTGTATATTATGTTTTTTCTCCCTGAATTAAACCTTGCAATTAACCCTTACCTAAGTGAAGTGTCCCGTCACATGATATGGATCATTCACAAGCTTTCCATTACTACCGGACGGATCTGGCTGCTATGAGTCCTACAGCTGCCGCGCTATATTTACTTTACTCACAGCACTTGTAATCCTGGCTCTGGACTGAGCACTTCAAGATCAGCGTCCCTGTGTATAATGTAATTTATTTAATAACTTCTGGACGTAGAAAATGCCACAAACATAATACTTTCTCCGGGCTGTGTTATATTAGCGGATTTGAATAGAAAAGTTTTAAACTCAATTTGTTTCCCAAGCCTTTGTATACATATATTACTTACATAAAACAACCGTTTAGCATATATGTTATTAAAGAGAAATATTCACCACCGTGGTCCAAAATGTGGGGGTAAATCCATATAGTCCACTGTAGTCCAATTTTTTTTTATATGATAACATTGGTCAACAAAGATATTGCCTCAGAGCAAATAAGGGTTGTGCTATATGTAATTTATCCCATGTCGAAAATGGTCTCAGAATTGTTCTATCACCCATATTATTAAGTTATGTCCTCTTTAACATAATACATTATGCTATAAAACAAATTCATACAGCATTAAGATTTGTTAATTTTTCATCAGTAAAATCCTAGTATTATTTTTAATTGTTGTAAATTCTACTGATTAGTCCACGTAAAAAGGGCCCAGAGTAATAAACAGTTGAGTCATATTTCTGTCAGGTGATGCTCTTGAGGCATGATGAGTCACGTGTTTGCGTGTTTACTGTATGAGTCGGTGCTCCTGGACAGTTGGTGGAAAGAGTTCGTTCTTGAAACATCTAATGCTGTGAGTATATGTTACTTGTGTAGTTCTATGTACATTTTATGATGTACAATGCCAAGAAATGTTATTAATCATCTTCACTCCTTTTGCTACATTTGCGATGAGGTGATATTTTAAAATCATAAACGTGGTGTTCCTCCACTTATGAAGAAGTGTTATGAGCTTTACTTTGGATGCAAAGTCTGTGACCAAGATAAAAGTTGGGCCCCTCATTTTTGTGTCAGACTTTTCACAAGTTGGTCGACGGGTCCTCGGCTCATGAATTTTGCTGTTCCAATGATTTGACGAGAACAAAAAGATCACTCCACAGATTGTTACTTTTGTCTTACAAACATTTCAGGCATACATTCTAAATCAAAGCACACTGGGACATATCCAAATTTACTATCTGCCATCAGGCCAGTGCTGTATAGTAAAGAATTGCCTGTGTCAACGCCTCCAGAAGAAGTAATACTTAGTGATGATGAACAAGAAAAAGAACCCGTAAGAGCATGGTGATGATGATATAAGGCTTGATCAAACTTTTGAAGCATCCTGTTCATCGTTACAACCACATTTCCTTACCCAAGGAGATCTCAATGACCTCGTCCGAGACTTGAACTTATCTAAAATGCAAGCAAAACTTTTAGGCTCCAGGTTGAAAGGCTGGAATCTTCTCCATAAGGAAACTAAAGTTGTTTTTTTTAGAGATAGGCATAGTGACTTTAAGGATTTATTTTCCCTTGAAGATGAACTTGTTTTTTTCAATGATGTTTATTCTGTCATGGAGGCACTTGTCTTAGAAAATCCATTTCTTTGATTCACACTTGGATTCCTTCCCAGGAAATCTTGGGGGAGTCAACGATGAACATGGTGAACGATTCCACCAGGACATTTCCAAAATGGAAAAGCGGTACCAGGGCAAGTGGAGTCTTAAGATTACTGCTGGACCCTTAAGAGGTATGTTCCTAAGAAAACATACAAGAAAAATTCCTATACTTCTTCCTTTTAGGGGAGTCAGTCCTTTATTGTATACATATTGTAAATATATGTAATACTGTAAACCTAAAATCACTGTTTCTCAAAATCCTTGATGTGACATTTTAAAAATTTATTTATATACAGCACACAAAAAATACTATAGGGTTCACCTATTTTGACTTCTGAGACAAAAAACTAACATTTTGTTGACCAGTTGACTAATTTGAAAAAAATATATTTTTAAATTGAATAAATAAAATTGAGTAACTAAACTTGATAATGAACAAAACGTTTGAAATATACTCTTTTGAAGATATGCACCTGAAAATTGGCAAAATGGGGTTGTCACTGTGGAGAAAATATCACATATGAAAAACATGATCAGCCAAAAAAATGGTAGATTCCACTGCAGCACAATTGCATATAAAAAGTAATATTTTTAAAACATTTGTCCTATTTTCAAGTGGAGTCCTTCAAAGGAGTATATTTTAAAACTTGCACTCCAATGTCCCTTTAATACACAAACCACAAATATATTGCAATGTATGGATCACATTATAACACACAAGTATTATAATGCTTTATAAGCCATCCATGCTGACTGCGAGTGATGACATTATAGACCTATAAATCATTTGTCATTACACTTTAGCAGTCCGTCCCTTGGCACTGCAAGCCGTAGGGCACAGCATGTTTTATTTGGTGTCATTGCTTCCCGCTGAGTGCCAGTTTAATACTAGCTGCCTCTGCTCCTTTAAGACTTTTCCTGATACACTCTCTGCCCCCGGCTCATTTCTGCCACCACATATGGTCAGTGCAGTGCGTATGAAGTGACCGTGTAAGCAGATTTAATATCAAAGTGTGACTGGCAGAGCTGTGCTGGAGCCAGGAAAAGAGGGCAGCAGCGGGCACTGTGATTTCATGTCATGTGCTACTGAATGCAGCGTGACTACAGGAAATGTCCTGTGTAATCACTGCCGCGGCAGGACATATAGGTCTGTGGTTGGCATTTACAGGGTCACTGCACAATAAAAACAAATAAATATTCATGAAAAGTCTAAGAGCATAATAAATCTAGAAATATTCATACAACTAGTTTTTAATTTAAAAAATACACATTTTGATACCTCTGATGATTGCTAAATCTCTTGAGTTTGCAAGCAGTTGCTTTTGTGTTTTAACACCCCTGAAAATCACTGCTAAAATCAGCATAATTCGTTTTGGCCAATCACAGGCAGCTAATACATTTTAATACAATGTAACAATCCGTGATGGCAGTTTGTGCAGGAAGGAATCATGGGATGTGTAGTCCCCCTTGCAGAAGGAAGCAGGCGGAGCCAAACAATGGTCTCTAGATCTCTGCATTGAGCTGCTGCTGGCTTGAAGATTAGTAAAGGGTTAAAATCCATACTTGAATGTAGTGCTTCTATTGGTAAGTACACTCTGGCTATGTAGGCACTTCTGGGGGCGTGAAAAACAATTTTTTTTTAAATAAAATAAGTCTGTAAGTGTACAGAATGACCCAATGTGATGTGGGTCTGATATAAGCAGCAGGTGTCAGATTAGATAAAGAAAATCAGGGAAGCTTAGATATACCTTTAACGCTGGCTTGCCATGGCACAAACATTGACACTAAGTCATTTATCCAGTGCTTGTGATTAAGTATAGATATATATTTAAATTACCTCTACAGAATGATACAGTAAATAATGTTTAAAATGACTATATCACACCAGCATCAAGTTCTTATATTTAAAGAGCATGACAATCTAGCTACACATTGTATTAGCCAATGCTAATTAGTATCAGTCTGCTTGTGTGTCTCTGTGGTGGCCAAAGCAATGCCCACCAATGTTATCATACTGTTAGATCCCCTCCTCAAGCCTTATCAAGCACTCTGAGCCACAAATTGGCATACAGAGCCAAACAAAGATGTCCTCAAATGTACACTACCCTCTCACACACTTCCATCAACATATCATGGATGCCTCCAGGGTTCAACAATAACGTCAAAACCTATTTTTTCTAATTAAAACCAGTTGATTGTTCTTTGTTACCAAAATGTAAAAATAAAACATAACAAACATTTAATTACACTCAACTAAAAATTGATTTTCTACATCCATTTATGTTGGCCTATTTATTGGCATTAGCCAGCCCCACACTGAGATCCATGAATTATAGACTCATTTGCATGTCCCTGCACAGTATCACAGAGTGCGGTGGAATAACTGGATTTATGGGTTATTCTGCGTAGGAAATAAGATTTTTAGACATTCAAATGTAAAATAATGCAAACCAGTTTCACATCCAAACCGCTGGCTCTAGGATGATCTAATCTACCTGTATCATCGCCATATTCTGAGCTCACATGAACTGGCAGAGCTCTCCATCACCTGATACAAGTCATAAATTTGCTGGGCCATAAATAAGTTTCTTAAGTTATGGTGTCAGATTCAACAGAAGAAAGTAACACGTCTTGGTCAAAGTTAATAGGCTTGACTCTGTAGATTCGATATTCTATATTATATATTTGATAGTCCAGTGTGCTTTTGGTCCAAATATCTCTTTGACTTGAATACAATGTTTTAGATGTTTTACTAATATCACCTATGTTCTGTTGATTGAGATACACATGTACATGCTGATCACAGATAGACACGTACATTTTCATCCCAGATACACGTGTACATATTCATCACAGATTCATGTGTACATGTTCATCACAGATACACATGTCCATGTTCATCCCAGATACACATATCCATGTTCATCACAGATAGACATGTATGGCAGTAGACCAATATAGTAGAACCAACACAAATCAAAATATGGGTATTTATACTGAACATAAAAAGGTTAAGGGCAAACAAACTTTTTAGTTTTTAAAATATCGACAAAACAAATGTGACAACTAGTTCTTACATGCTATCAATCTCTGTTTTTCAAATACAATAATTTATTATAAATAGCCAATTTCCCACTATTTAAAACACAAATGAGATTGAATACACAAGTATTCATGATCCAATTCCAAGTAGTAACATATGGATGTGAGAGCTGGACCATAAAAAAGTCTGAGCGCCATAGAATTGACGCCTTTGAATGGTGGTGTTGGCGAAAACTACTTAGAGTCCCTTGGACTGCAAGAAGATCCAATAAATCAGTACTTCAGGAAGTCAAGGCAAACTGTTCACTGGAAAGTATGACGATGAGGCTGAAGCTCAAATATTTTGACCTAATCATGAGACGGCAGGACTTCCTAGAAAAGACTGATGTTGGGAAAGATTAAAGACACATGAAGAAGGGGAAGACAGACGCGGCGATGGATAGATGAGGTCACTGAAGCAATGAACTTGAACTTGATGGAGATCCGAGGAGCAGTGACTGAAAGATGTACTTGGCGTGCTGAGGTCCCTAGAGTTGAACGCGACCGAACGACTAAACAACAACAACAATTCACGATCCAATGGAAAATAATGATCTGTATACGTGTAAAATCATTCATCGGAACTTTACATAACACAATGGACATCTGTATGGTGATATTGGTGTTTTCTTAGTTTAAATGCAATTAGAAACATATTTTCACAAATAAGCACATATAACTTGGGCTAACATATTTTAAATACACACCTCACAAACCTTAACAAACTATCATAAAGAAACTTAAACAATCAGTAGCACCATCAAGGTGAAGGTATTTCCAGAAAGCAAACTCTTCACCGTCCATGAATATGACAGCGGAGAATGGACTTATACGCTCAACTAACAATAATATACTTCCTCACTGGTCAGAATACTCTCTCCATACTTTCATTCCAGTTGCCAAAACAAATAACACATTTGTTACTTACTTTATTTATTTAATAAAGAGAGATATCTAACACACATATCCCCTCCATAAAAAAATGACTTGCCGCCTTAGACTTAATAACTGTTTACACCACCGTTAGCGGCAATGTCTTCAACCAAAGGCTTCCCAAAATTCAATACCAGTCTTTCACATCAACGTGGAGGAATTTGAATCCATTCTTCTTCATAGAACTGCTTAAATTCCAAAATATTAGTACGTTTTTGTTCTTTTTTTCCGGTGCTGCCACAGCAACTCTATTGGCCTAGGTCTGGACTAGGCCGGACCAAAACTTTAATGTTGCGTCTTTTCAGCCATTCTATATGACTTGCTGTCGTGTTTTGAATCACTGTCTCCCTGCATGACACAACTACCACACTGATGACCCGACATTCTCTTTAAGAACTTTCTTTTATAGAACAGAACTGACTGTTCCTTCAAGTCATCCAGGTGCTGACTGAAGAGTCATGAACACTGACCTTAATTGAGCCAAGAGAAGCCTGAAGTTCTTTGGATATTTTTTGGGGATCGTTGTCTAAAGATCTGAAAACATTAAATATGACAAATAATGTATATAGCTACATAATAATAATAATTTACAAAGCCATCACAATAGCCTATACTTGGCTGATCTAGGTAGCTATGTATACAACACACCGAACTATATTAAACAGTAGTTGGATTCAAAGACACACCAGATGTAGAAGGAAGCCCCCTGCATGAGGTATCTACTCTGGCCTTTCAGCTTGGCCTGCTGACATACAAAGCTCTACATGATGAATGTCCCAGCTCTCTGAAGAAGCTCCTCACTCATGTTCCATCTTATGCTAGGGTGATAATCTATTAACCACCCCTTTCACAAAGCTTTGAGTTTCACTAATCTATGTCTCAATCACCAAGATTCTGGGACACTCAAAAAGGAGATGCCACCTTTCCCAAAGAGACCACCCAGACCTTCAAATAAGTTATCTCTCTCTCTTTCTAAGAGCTTTGAGTACGTTCTCGGGGAAAAGTCCTATATAAATTAATTATTATAAAAAAACGTATAAAAACTCTTCCAACTCCTCCTGTGCTAACATGCTCAATACAGTGGTACCTTGGTTCCCGTAGTCCTTGGAACTCGTCATTTCCTATACTCGATGCGTCTCACTGACAAAAAATTGCCTCGGAAACTCAACGCATTGGACTGACAAAATTGGTTCAGAACAACTCGACACTAGCTCAGGACTCAACGCGCTTGCAACACCCCACATCCTGTCGTTCAGGAAGTGAAAAATAGTTCTGTACTGTGGAGTAGTGTAGTTAGTGCCTACAAGAGCCCAAGAGCAGCCTGTGCAAGAGCCCAATAGCAGTCTGTCCCTACAAGAGCCCAAGAGCAGCCTGTGCCTGCAAGTATCAAAGTGCAGCATGTGCCTATAAGAAACAAAGTGCAGCCTGTGCTTATAATAACCAAAGTTCCAAGCAATCACCTGTCTCCCCCTTCTCTACATCGCCCCCATCTCCTTGGGCCCTCAAGTCCTCTCAGTACAGTTAAAGTGAAGTTAAATGCTATGTTATCTGATGTAATACTTGTTTATTATTTATGTTGGTTTAGTTTTAGGGTTTTGTATACAAAAACAACAAAAACTGTTCAAATTAAAATGTGACAATTCTGGGGTCCGGAGCAGATTATTTCAATTTACATTGACCCCTTGTTTGGAACTCATCCCAGCTCTCTGAAGAAGCTGAGCGGATTAAGGACGAGTTCCAAGGTACCCCTGTATTGAAAAATCTAAAGCTATTTATATTTTGTGTAACCTGTGGAGAGGGATAGAGAAGGCAACTGAAGCATTGAAAATGAGCTTGAGGGAGCTCAGATGGGAAGTGGCTGACAGATATGCTGCGGTCCATAGTGTCATGGAGAGTCGGACATGACTGAATGACTGAACAACAACAAGAATATATCCAACCACTTTTTAAAATTATGAATTGAATCTGCAGTCACAACCTCCTTTGGTAGTAAGTGCAACAATCTGACTGCCCTTCCTGAGCAGAACCCCCTTCTTTCTTTAATGCAAACTCTTTCTTCATATACAATCTGTACATCGGTAATGACTGGGGTCAGTTTTTTCTCTATTTGCTCAAAGAGAACAGAAATGCATCAGTTTCCAGTCAAGGGGCTGCCATTCACAGTGCTAACATTTACCATTGACCCTTATAGTCTCTGCAGTTTGTTATTCACACACTACTGCACACACTAATAACAGTACATTACAGTACATTACAGTCATACAAAGTTTTCATTTTTCTATTTAAATCGGAAAAGAAAAGTTCAAAGAGCTTATTTAAGGGGACAGGAATAACACATAGTTTCCACTGTGCATGTAAAAGACCATTTCTTAGATATTATAAAAAGGGCTTTGTCTCCATGAAAAGTGAGTAATATGAAGAAATCTTACTTGTCACCCAGTAATCAAGTTATTTACTAGTCACACAGTAGATATTTGGCTTTTCTACCAGTACTAAGTAATGTCTTAAAGTGTGCAAATCTCTAGTTTTGGACTACTTGAGCTTCATACAAGAACATGATCTTTCAAATACTTGGTCGCTTGACTTCCTTTAACAGTTCATTGTATGGAACATGTGACATAATTCTCATTTGCATATCGTTACCCAGAATCCTAGCTATGCGCTTTTGTGACATTATCATTATTTGGTCCTGCTTGGAACATTAATAGTAGTTTTTACATCTGATGCATAATTACAATCATAAAGTAGATAATTTACTGATGTGATTATATTTTAACATATTTTCAGTTGGTAGGACAGTTTATTTAGTAATATACTACCCTACCTAAGTGTTGCTTTTATTCTAAGTAAATATATATATATATATATATATATATATATACAAAATACAAAAATAGAGGTGCTCAATCAGAGAACGAACTAACCTTAATAGGTTAGTTCTATGGACATGATAACCTACTCTGGGAGCAACCTCTTTTTCGTTCTCTGATTGAGCACCTCTAACTCTGTTTTAAATATATATATATATATATATATATATATATATATATATATATATACACACACTAGCTACTTGCCCGTCAAAAATTATGGGAGTAAAATTGTAAGCCTGGCAATGCTATTTGCCACACATTGCGAGGCTACGGGCCCTCTAAGCACCTTTGTCGCTCATCGCGTGCCACAACCTTCCTGCACTGCAATGATCACCTTCGGCGCTCATTGCGAGCCTCTCCCCCTTTGTAGTTTATAGGCCTCGCGCTTAAGTGTTACTGTGTTTGGTTAAGTGTTACTACCTTGTGTTAAATGTTAATGGCTTGGATAAAGTGTTACTGGCTTTCGAATTTTTACGTCCTTCGGGTAAGTTTTCCGTCTGTTGGCCTCGTTTTCGTTGCGTTTTTTCGGCAGCCATTTTCGATTGTGAAAAAACAAATATGCCTTCAGCGCTCATTGCAGCCTGTCCCTGGTGCTGCAGGCGTCAACGGCTTGACTCACTTTGCGAAGCTCGCAAAGCGTGACCAACGGCCCGTATATCCCCAAATATTATATGTGATATATATATATAAAAAAAATAAAGGCTTACTAATAGTTAGAGATACCACCATTTGCTACAATGAGAAACCTGTCCAAGTTTTAGAAAAACATACACATAATATGGGCAGACTTTTAGCCTTTGACATCTTCCCCAACAAATACTCAGTAGAAGGACAGCAAGTACATTTGGAAACCCTTCGTGCCTGGCCCACTCAACAACTGCTGTCATGACAGCTTTTATGCACTAGCAGAGAATGCTAAAACAAAGCCATGCCTATCGCTTATACAGCAGCTAATTTTATTTGTATACATTCTGGCAAAGTAAACTTTCTCCAGTGATATTATGGCATCTAATCAGTATTGATTTTAAATGGCAAATAACAGAACTAGAGGTGCTCAATCTGAGAATTAAGGTCACCTACTCTGAGAGCAACCTCTTTTAGCTCATGTGTGCAATATATACACGGTTTCATTTAGTTCCAATACTACCCTGAACAGGAGAAATAGGAAACCCCAGACATAATTCAGTAATTATGTGACTTCTGAAGGTAATTGGTTGCACCAGAGCTTTTTATGGTCTTCATAACAAAGGGGGTGAATACATACGCACATGCCAATTTTCTTTTTTCTATTTCTAAAAAATATTTTTATGTATATATTTTTCTCATTTCACTTCCCCAACTTAGACTATTTTGTTCTGATCCATCACATAAAATTCAGATTACCAAAACATTGAATTTAAGGCTGTAATGTAACAAAACAGGTAAAAAGTCAAGGGGGTGAATACTTTTGCAAGGCACTGTATCTGCACATTTCAGCAGCACACATTATTTATAGATGCACACCGCTTAGGTCCACAAGCTTTATCCTTCCCAGATTTTTTGGGGCTCCTACGCCCCTGGCACAAACCTACTTGTCCGTTCTCGGATTGAGTGCCTCTGACTCTTTTTCCTCCCAGTCTCAGTGACTCATTCGGATCCATCCTTTATTCTGGCAGATCTGGAGCAGTTATTTACTGTGATTTACAGCTTGGAAATCTTGAAAAATAAACTCTGCGTCCGCTCACCTACTTCTGCTATCTTGTGCATAAACCCATGTAAATTATTATCAAAAAATAACCAGGGAACAGCAGGTGATAACAGCAAGTACAATATTTCCATTTCACTTTGAAATATTAGTTTGAGTTGCAGCCATAAATCATCTTTTAATATAAATCACATTAAATTAAGAAAACACCTGCTATCTAGTGTGCAGCGGTGCTCGTCCAGTATCTATATATACATACACACACAAATATATATATATATATATAATTGCCAATATGTCTCTATTATATGAAAGCATTCTCGGAAAATGATATTTGAACTGTCTGTTTATTATTATTATTATTATTTATTTATTTATAACGCGCCAAAATATTCTGTAGCACAATAAATAGGTTAAGTACAAGGCTAAAACTATTTTAACTCATTGCTTTCCCTAAAGCACCTAACAAGATTGAAGGTTCGCAAACGTACAATCTGAACGGTCTGGGTGTAATACAGGAGGGTTATAGAAGCTTTGTGCATATTAAGGCTGAAGGTGATAAGCTTCTTAAATCAGATAACTGGTTTTAGTGAGTTTTTGAAGGTTTTGAGGCAAGAAGACAGTCTAATCGATCAAAGTAAGGAGTTCCAGAGAATGGGGCAGAAGAAGAAAAGTCCTGAAGGCGGGAGTGAGGTGACAAGAGAGGAGAAAAGAAGAAGGTTGTTAGTAGAGCGAAGAGGGCAGTTGAGAGAGTATTTTGAGATGAGAGCAGAGATATAAGGTGGTGCACTGTTGTTGAGGGCTTTGTAAGTTAGGGTCATGATTTTAAATGTTATTCTGGAGGCTAGGGGAAGCCAGTGGATCTAGTACGGTAGATGGGTCTAGCAGAGGCATTCATAATGGATTAGAGTGGAGACGGGTGATGGGGAGGCCAGAAAGGAGAGAGTTGCAGTAGTTGAGGTGACATATGATGAGGGAATGGATTCAAATTTTAGTGGTATCTTGTGTAAGATAATATTTTGGAGATATTTTTTAGATGAAAAAGACAACATTTTGTTAGTGATTGTATGTGAAGAATGAAGAAGTGGGCATGATCCAGTAGAAACCCAAGACAGTGATCCTGGGATGTGGGAGTGATGATGACATTGTCAAGAGTGAGAGATATATGTGGCGTGTAATACATGGTGGGACGATCAGGAGCTCAGTCTTTGACATGTTGAGTTTGAGTTGATAAGCGGACATCCAGGAGGATATGCTAGAGAGGAAATTGGAAACTTGTGCGAGAAGAGAGGGGGATAGATCTGGTGATGTGAGGTTGATAGTAGACAAGAGACGTCATCCTTAGTTATAAGGTCAAAGGAGTCCATAGTGGATATGGGATTCAGGAAGGGTGAAGGCTGTGGGTTGTCTGTTATTTGAAAGAAGGGAGTGTATGAGCCATGTTGAAAGGAGAATGTTTTTTCTATATGCTTGTGCAGAAAGCCAGACAAGCACAACAATACTATTATATACAATTCCGCTCAAATAAAGGGAATTAAAGAGAGTTCAATAGCAAACAGATGTCATGGCTGGCTCTTAAGCTGCACTGAAGTGGCCACTAATCATGATCTGATACCAGTTGCCACTTTTTTAGATAAAATCTAAATAATAATAATAATAATAGCTGATGTACATTAAGTAAAACAATCCTCGTTATGAGTCTTAAAAACAGTGCCCAGTAATTGGCATCTCCAATCTCTATATTGATTCCCATTATGTGCTGTGCACTCGTTTAGTTCTGGAAAAAGCACCACAGCATCATTATTTTTTAATTATGTTCTTTTCTCTTCATGTACCAAAGTGCTCAGAACAGTAACAACAAGCAACCCACTTACTGAATTGCAGCTATATGCCAGGGACATCTGGCACAGCAACTGCGGCTCTGCAAATGATATGTGGATGCTCAGAAAAAAAGACATTAAAATGCTAAACCACTTTATGTCTGCATTTAAAGGGAAACAGCAGCCTTACAAGTCCTGTAATGCAGTTAAATTAAATTATTTTTAAATGGCTAAAGGATTTTTTTGGAAGTGTAATTATCCTATAGTGCCGCATGCTATTAGATATGCCATTCCATTTGCTATATAAACTTTAGATTTATTTCTTCACAATGATAAGCCATAATATTTCGGACTCTCCAACATTTCTCTTTGCAGCAGCATTTCTCGCACGCAATAGTGCTCTGGGCTGCGCTTCACATATAGCTGGGGATTTTATTGGATCACACAGGAGAAATATAATAATATAAACCAAAATGACACTAAACCCGTCTCCG
Source organism: Discoglossus pictus (assembly GCA_027410445.1). Classification (NCBI taxonomy): domain Eukaryota; kingdom Metazoa; phylum Chordata; class Amphibia; order Anura; family Alytidae; genus Discoglossus; species Discoglossus pictus. The sequence continues at coordinate 416,069,937 of CM050166.1, read as the reverse complement.
ACATATATGCCTTCCCTCAGTCTGGGAGGGTATACATGTTACATAGTAATTGAGGTTGAAAAAAGACTTTTAGTCCATCAAGTTCAACCTTTTAAGATCTCCTCTGATCTCCACTATTCAGTTTCATTTAATACAGAGGAAGGCAAACAGAAAAAAAAACAAAGTGAAACTTTGCCAATTGTCTCATAAGAAAAAAAAAGTAATTCCTTCCTGACTCCAGATACTGGCGATCGGACTCCTCTGTGGATCAATACTCCCTCTCTAATTAACCAGGATAACCCTAAATGCCCTTTTTATTTAGAACATTTCCAATCCTTTTTAAAGTTATCTATCGAATCCGTGGTCTCCACCTCCCTTGGTAGAGAATTCCACAGATTAACCAGCCTTACTGGAAGAACTGTTTTCTTTCTTTAAGGTGGAATCTCTCCTCTTGTCAGTTGTAAACCTCTTGGCACAAAACATTCACTTGACAAAGCCTTATATTGACCCTGGATGTATTTATATAAGGTAATCATATCCCCTCTTAGACGCCTTTTTGTTCTAGAGAAAATAAGTTTAACTTGGTTAGTCTGTCTTCATAACTTGAAGCTCCTCCATTCCCCTTATTAGCTTTGTTGCCCTTCTCTGTAATTTTTCCAGCTCAAAAATGTATGAAGTGGTGCCCAAAATTATACTCCATATTGCAAATGAAGGCGTACTAGGGATTTGTATAGTGGCAGATTTTTATTTGCTTCCCATACTTCTATACCCTTCTTGATACATGCTAATATTTTGCAGCTGCTGCCTGGCATTGAGCACTGTTACCTAGGTGGTTGTTCACAAGTATTTCCAAATCCCTTTTAATATCTGATACCCCTAGATTTGTTCCATTAAGATTATAAATTGCACAGCTATTTTTCCTTCTCAAATGCATAACTTTACATTTATTCATATTCGTATTGTCCATTTCTCTAATTTATGCAAATCCCTTTGGAGGGAAAGTATATTCTTTTCTGATATAACTATCTTGCACAACTTAGTGCCATCAGCAAAAATTGAGACAATACTTTCCAGTCCTACTTCCAAGTCATTAATAATATCTTAAAAAGGAGAAGACCTATTACTGAACCCTGAGGAACCCCACTTACCACATTAGTCCAATCTGAGTAGGTTTCATTTATACCAACCATTTGCTTCTATTTTAGCCAGCTCTCAATCCATGAGCAGATATGTACTGCAATTCCTGCATCCCTTAGTTTGCCCAATAGTCTTCCATGTGGAACTATATCAAAAGCCTTTGCAAAATCCAAAAAGACTACATCCACTGAGTTGCATTGATCCAGGTTCCTACTAACCTCCTCATAAAAACTAATTAGATTTGTTTGACATGACTTATGCCTCATAAATCCATGTTGACTCCTACTTATATATTATGCCTTATTCTAAAATCTTTCCCACTATAGAGGTGAGGCTCACTGTTCTATAATTCCCCCGGATTTGCTCTTGCTCCCTCTTAAATATGGGTATCACATCTGCTTTTCTCCAGTCATCTGTCTCACTATATACCCTCAATCTAGAGTCTCAGTGTCACAACAGCCAATCACAATAAGCTTAGTAATTCCAAGTTGCAATTGTCCCTCATAAATGACAAATCAATGCAGCTATATTTTATTATACCAACTTTTCTTTGATCTAATTAAACAGGCCAGGGACCTTTTTGTTCATGGTGAACCAAATATGATCTTTAAACAAATACATTCTTAGCAAATATAGTTTTCTCAGTGGAGGCAAACAAATATTGGTCTACTACCCTGTTGTTGTTGTTATTTAGTCATTTTGTCGTGTCCAACTCTCCATGACCTTATGCACACCAGGCACATCTGTCATCCACTGCCCTTCTGAGCACCATCAAGTTCATGTTAATTTCTTCAATTACCTCATCTATCCATCTCCGCCTCTGCCTTTCCCTTCTTTGTGTGCCTTCAATCTCTCCCAGCATCCCAGGGAATCTTGTCTTCTCCAAATATTTGAGCTTTAGCCTGATGATCAAACCTTCAAGAGAACAGTTTGTCTTGATTTCCTGAAGTACTGATTTATTGGATCCTCTTGCAGTCCAAGGGACTCTAAGCAGTTTTCTCCAACACCACAACAGAAAGGCGTCACTTCTATGGCGCCCAGTCTTCTTTATGGTCCGGTTCTCACATCCATATGTTACTACTGGGAATCTCATATTTTTCACTATGTGGCCATTTGTTGAAACTAATATATCTTTACTTTTTAATAGCTTGTCCAGACCTGCCATAGCTTTCCTCCCCAGAAGCAAATATATTAATTTCAAGACTACAGTCACCATGTGAATCTTGGATTCCAGGAAAATAAAACCTGTCACTGCATCCACTTCTTCTCATCTATTTGCCAGGAACTAAGATTGCTGTTTGCCATGATTTTCATATTTTTAACATTGAGTAGCAGGCCAACTTTTGCATTCCGTTCCTTGACTCCTATCAATAGGTCCTTTAGTTCCTTTAGTGTGATATAAATGTTTTTTGTGCAAATGAAGCTTCAGATCACCCATTTTTTCTTATATAAAATATATGTTTTACATTTTAAAATACTTTATTAATAGTAAATTGAGTTAATGAATGGAGGTCTATGGTGCAAAATAATTCAGGGGGCACCCTTGTAACTTCTCTATATGAGGTAGGTGCCTCTAGGGGTCAATAAACAGTGACAGCCTTATTACATTGCGATTCGGCCAATTGAATAGGGCTCTATATAAGCACAGAGCATATTTTTTTACAGAAGTTTTTACTTAGTGAAGACCTTGCTTTTAGATAGAAGTTCACTAACTAAAAACTTCTGTAAAAAAAATTATGCTCTGTGCTTATATAGAGCCCTATTCAATTGGACGAATCGCAATTTAATAAGGCTGTAAATAAATATATGTAGGTGGTCAGCTCACCACAATGGCAATCAAAAAATAATGATCTACTTTTATCCCCTAATAAATAAAGTCCGTCTTTATCCAAGCTGCTGCTGGTAGCAGTCCGCCTCTTCCCTGTTGCTTTGCGCCTGCTGTCCCACCACTGTTTATTCAATGCTGGCTAGAGAAGCAGGACTGTTATATCCCTTTAACTCATAAAACATGCACTGTGAGCCAGCGCTTAACATAAAACAGGCCCCAACATTATCTGATTGTCATTTAACCTCATGCGACACCAACACCATTAATACAAGGACCACATTCCCGCCAGACATATTCCATTTAATCAGGGCCAGGGATCTGTAGGAGCATAGAGTTAAATGTAATTATTTCAATTGTAATCGGTTGTGCTGATTATCGGGTTCCAGCTCAGTGTTGCTTGCGCCTGTCCCTAGATACGGATGTGGAGCCGACAAGCAGAGGAACTGATTAGATAATTAGAGACATCTACTGAGAATTTCTTCTTCTACTTTAATGCAATAAAACATTCCAGTCACTTGTCACATATAAAAGCAGATTTTTTTAACTCCTTAAGGAACCACTGATATGCAATAATTATTTGCTGTTGGGTTAGTGTTTCTTTTCTCAGCTGATATCGATCTGTTACTTTTTCATGGCCTTAAGGTAAATGAATAAGCTTTCCTTAAAGGCATATTTAAGTTTCCTGAATCATGAATGCATCAGATAGAGGACAATCAGTAGTGTATGCAAAAATGTTTTGCCTAAAAAATCATTTACAAACTCACCCTGATGTTTGCTAATTGTTTTCAGTTTGCAAGCTGAGACTTTTGTCAGTTGAGTTCCCTGACAATCCCTGCTGAGATTAGCATAATTAGTTTTGGCCAATCAAGAGAAAGCAGATACATTTGTATCATACTCCGGGGATCCTGTGTTGCAAAGCTGCCTGGGATATGTAGCCTCTTTCTCTATATATCCTTGTGATCTGAATCATTTTTAATCTCGCCCCCCCCCCCCCCCCAACCATGTGATGCCATCAAGCACCAAGTACTTTCTTTGAAAGGTCAAACTCTGTACCTGGCTGCTTTCATACTTGGGTTATGTAACCTTCCTGTGGGTGTGCAAAGCTGGATTTTACTTTCCTGCCTAAACCTTTGTAAATTCACTGAACTTATCTATATAACACATATTTTTCTGATAATCACTGCCTGTTTCTTACCAAACATTTGGAAACCTATATATACCTTTAAGTACTGTTGAAAGCACTGACAGTTGATGCTACCTCATTCCTATTGTGCAATATGTCACCCTGCATTCAAAGTCTCCTCCCACCTCAGGAAGTTAAACTCAGAAGCCAAAATGGTATATTCCATAGTATCATAAATGCATAAAAAGTAAAATAATAAATATATATGCTATATTATTTTGGTAACATTTAAAAAATATATATACTGCCTGTTTTCAATTGTAGTTGTTCAGTTGTTAAGTAATTTATATTAAAATATTTGACTACAGTGGTCCTTTAACTCTTTAGTGAGCCGGATTGTTTACAAACCAGTAAAAAAACAATAAAGAACAACAACAGTATGAAAAATGCATGTCTATTTTACATGGAAAATGGATCATTTTAAATTGAAGAAACTTACATTAAATGGGCACAAAAATCCAAAAGAAAGATCACTCGCTTTTAATGGGAAAATATTATTATTGCTAAATGTTTTAGACATTTTAAAATAAACACACCCTTTAATTTTACCTCTTGTATTAATGTTTGCATTTGGCTGTTGTTCCCAACACCTGGGATGAATGTCTGTAACTTGGATCTATAGAATATCCCTATCAAATTCTGTTGAAAGCTTTAAATAGCCAACTGATAAAAAAAAAAAATAGAAGTATAATCCCCGGTTGGATAACCCCACCGTCAGGCAGACTAGAAGTCCTAGATAGAATCTCCCCTGGCTCAAATGGTCAGCGAAATGTAAGATTTTCTTTAAAATACTTTTATGTTTGTGCCTTATAGAGCTTATGATGTTATTTGTTACATACTTCACAAACATGTGAAGTTTTTCCCACACTACAGTGGTCCTTTAAACACTTTGTCTTAATTATGTGATGGCACATTTAGCCATGCAGTGCTCCTTTAAGAAGCACCACAGGTTATTGGACACTTGTGCACATCACTGTTTCTTATCACTTGCCACGATGAGTGTTATATGAGAGTAGCCAGCTCCCTGCAGAGTCTAATTACTAAAGTAGCCGTATGTGATATCTAATCTATAAATAAAACTGCAGGGATCTCTTCACAGCCCAAGCACAAATCACTCACATTAACAAGCGTCTCAGGGCTAGAAAGGCTAACACTCACTCGCTTTGCAGTGCCACTGTGAGATAAAGGTATATTAAAGTGAGCTGGGTTATTAATGCATCTGATAGAGGAGAATTTATAGTGCCTGAAAAAAATTGCATGAAAAAATTCCAAAGTAAACAGTTAAACCGTTAGCCCGAAGTTTGCTGAATTTCTTGCATTTGCAAACAGTTTTCTCTCAGTTTTCACTCCCTTTAATTCCCAGGGAATATTAGCATACATTGTATCATTTTGGCCTGGAGATTGTGCAGGCATGCTCACTTAGCACTTGAAGTCTTCCCTACTGTGGGAAGTCACATGATTTCAGACACTTTCCTTTCCTTTAGCCAATCAGCAGCTTTTATATTGGGTACATTTTTTTTTGTTAAGTACCCCATATGCGCAGTGCCATTTCTGGGTGTGTCTATATCACCCCCAGCACATTTTTTTTTTCTTTGCAAAAAATGCATTTTCTTCATGCAAACATTTTTTGCTAGGTGGGTTATGACGCATTCTACAGGATGCATTCCTAACCCACCTCACTTGCATATACCTTTAAAGGCCCACGCATGATGAAACAAATATGATTGAAGGCTTTGAAGAGTTTAATTAAGCAGAAAAAAGTCATACAGCTAGTTTTTAATTAGGCCCTGGTGGGATCCATGGTAAGTAGGTGGAAATTGTGTGTTTGAGAGGGCGTTTACATTTCTGGAGAGATATGGTTGCATTTCCTGAAGCAAGGCGTCTGCCTCTGGGTGAGTAGAAGGGGGTGGTGTCCATTTTAGCCGTATCCAATTATCTTAACAAAGGCTCTTTGTTCTCTTCACGTCACCCCTCCCTCCACTGATAGCCAAAACACAATCTCATGATTCTACTCTGAGTAACAAATACAAAATGGATTCCTATACTAAGGAATTCAGATTTTCCACAAAAATATTTTATTTCCATGGCTCACACAGATGCTAATATAATTAGTTTGGTAGATACTTGACAAACAAGTGTTGTTTTTTTTTCTTGAACTGTAGTGGTCCTTTAAAGCAGCTGTTCCCATTGGCAGGACGGCATTTCCTACAGTGCTGCTAGAAATAAAACTAAAGTACATGTTACACACAGACCCCTTGCTGGTATTCCTGGGTGGTGTTAATGGCTCTCGGTGCACTATGATCATAAGGTACGACCTACAAACAGAAGGATCATCTGATCAGTCATGGAGCGTAATCAGAGTTTCAGTTAAAGGGCCACAGCATAAGTCCCACTAGAATAGTAATGTCCATCATTTCAACATGGGGGGCTACTCAGCATTTTATCACCTGGGATAATGTGAGAAGGGGTGTTTTTCCCCATAGGAAATTGTGAGATGCCCTTAAGACGCTTAGTAATTTCTTCCATTTAACTCAAAAAAATCACTATGTGGTTTGTTCTTAATTTGTAAAAATATTGTAAATCACAATTTATTTGTTTCATCACAAGTAAAGCATGAAAATAACTTATTCTTCATAGGTTACAAGTTCCAGGTAGGAAACCTAGTACAGTATAAATGTTATGCTCTATCCTAGGGAGTTTGGTTTAGGGAATATATATATATTTTTTAGTAAAGATTATTGTTTATATAATGTAGATTATTATTATTATAATAATAATTAAAAAATGTCTTTATCTGTTTGATATGTATATAAATCAAATTAGATATTTAAAGGGACTCTATCACCCCAAATCAAGTAGTTTTTCATGTTCTTTAAGAATACCCTACAAAAACAGACTATACATTGCACTAGCTATTTATTTCTAAAGAGAAATGAAATATTATTAGTACTGAATTTTTAAGCAGTGCCTGAATATAATTTGCTGCCTTGACTATTTTATAGGAGAGTAGCCCCAGTAGGATCATTGTCACCCTCTTGCTGCAGGCAGGCTAGTAGTCCAAAACGAAATGCCACATGACAAAAGCAGAGTCAACTAAATATAAGATTTTGGTTACAATGATTCTGTGCCCCGGCTAACATAACATCCAAAAGTTTTAGGCCTCTACAAAATGGTCAAAATTGCAATTACTGTAGCCCGTAATGTAGCCCGCAAAAGCTACTGCTATTAAATTGGCCTCTTTTTGCTACCAGCAATCGATCTGCGGGTTACAGACTGAAAATCATCTGTGGTTGTCAAAATCGTAACGCCGACACAGCTAAGCCTTTGATCTGTCAAGGCCGCAATCGCTAAAATGGCAAATCGCTATTCAATTGCTACAATTTCTCAAGCCCACAAATGTTCTCACACCCGTAAATGGCAAATGTAGCCAGAAATCCTACCAGATAGGACTCTGCGGGGTTAAACTCCTGATCGTTGCACTGGAAATGCAAATAAACAATCAATACTGCACTTTAAAAGACGGGAAATGCGACAAAAGATATTAGAATTAATTGCACAACAGTCTCAAGCTCGCAAATCTGCAATCATTTTTTTTTTATATGTAATTTCTGTGTTATATCAATAGGCTAATACATATCATTGAATTCGCATGGACTAAAATAGTAGATTTATTGTTTTTTTTAGATTGCAACCTTTCTGGATTGCGAGTCTGATCGCATATTGGACTCCTAAACACTAACTGATTGTGGTTTAACCTCCATGTTTTACTGACGCCCTGATGACGGTCTCAATTACTATTGGCTGTTTCTAAATCGGTAGTTACGCCCTTGCTTAATTGATCATGATCATGCTCTGAAATTCTTCAGTTTTGGCTTTCGGCCATGTAGTTGCGGGCTTGATCAATTGAATCGCTCCGTAACTGTTGCAAATTTCAAGGCCTGTATGAAGTCAACTGCGGGCTTGGAATTTAATAGGTGGGTTAGTTTGATACATATTTCACAAATGTGACGTTTTTCCAAAACTGCAGTGGTTCTTTAATTAGGGTAATTGCTAAATATAAGATATTTCTAGGGAAACTGCACATCAGCAAACGATCTCAAAGATATTGCCTGACCCTAGATATGATTATATAAATCTAGCAGAGACTAAACAGATGTAGCAGGTTTCAATTAACCTAAATTGGAGTTTCTGATAATATTACCGTGTAATCATGAATTTGGCTTTTTGTTACAGTAAGCGTACATCGAAGTTTGCAATTTCGATCAGTCAACCAGCCGTTCTGATCCACTGAACAAATATAGGTGATTATTACTTATAATTATAATTCCCCTCTTGGGTCTAGCTGTATTTTTTCAGTCTAAAACCATATGATCGTAACAAGAACGAGTGTGTGCAGATCCCATCGAGTACCTATGCTGATTAGGCTTACACCCTGGGGCTTGCACATGCTCAGACCTGCATGAAATATTATTGTAGTGAAATGTAGAAAACTTACATTTACATGACACAGAAAAGCTGCCTGGGATGATATTGGCTCCTCTACTCTACAATACAGTATAAAGTGGAAGAAATCCTTGGTATATGGTTATAAAATGTACTCTGGGAATTGGGTCACTGGGAGGGAGGGAGACAGAGAGACAGGGATGGAGGCAGAAAGTGAGAGGGAGGGAGAGAAGGGGGGGAGGCAGGGAGAGAGAGAGGTAGGGAGAGGGAGAGTGAGAAAGGCAGAGCGAGAGTGAAGCAGACAAGGAGGGAGAGAGAGAGGGAGGCAGACAAGGAGGTCGAGAGAGGAAGCGGAGAGAGAGAGGGAGGGAGGAAGAGAGAGGGAGGGAGAGAGGGGGGGAGAGAGAGGGAGGGAGGCGGGGAGAGAGAGAGGTAGGGAGAGGGAGAGAGGCAGAGCGAGAGGGAGGCAGACAAGGAGGGAGAGAGGGAGGGAGGCAGACAAGGAGGTTGAGAGAGGAGGCAGAGAGAGGGAGGGAGGGAGGGAGGAAGAGAGAGAGGGGGGGGGTGAGAGAGGGTGGGAACCAGAGAGGGAGGGAGGCAGAGAGAGAGAGTGAGAGGGAGGCAGACAACGAGGGAGAGAGAGAGGGAGGCAGACAAGGAGGGAGAGGGAGGCAGACAAGGAGAGAGAGAGGGAGGTAGAGAGAGAGAGAGAGGGGAGGTGAGAGAGGGTGGGAACCAGAGAGGGAGGGAGAGAGAGGGAGGGATAATTTAGAGAGAGAGGGAGCGAGGCAGAGAAGGAGGAAGGAGAGAGGGAGGGAGGCAGAGAGGGAGAGAGAGAGGGAGGGAGAGACAGAGAGCACACAGAGCGCAGAAAGAGGGCACAGAGAGACATGGTGCACAGAGAGAGATAGGGTGAACAGAGAGAGAGAGGACACACAGAGAGAGGGAGAAGAAACAACAGTCAACAGAGAGAGAGAGAGACAGCACAGATAATTGAAAATAACAAATGACACCATCATTTATGATGGTCAAGTTTTAATTATGGTAATAACATGAATACCAAAGGAGTTAAGAAAGACATTTTCAATATAGTTTTTAGGCTTAAATCCACTTCCCCACCTTGATGACCTCGATGACTTTATCAGCAATCAGCTGAACTGGATCTAAAACTCGTACATTTAATATTAAATATGGCTTTAACAAATCATTAAATAGAAACGTTATTAATACATAACTAAAGAACAAACATTCCTCTTGTTAAGTCACAACTGATTTGAATCAGTTTATTGTGCTCCAAGAGCATAATCTGAAAAATATCAAATAAAAGATAGGAAAGCATGTTTCCATGTACATCTAATACTGTGTTGGTTTACAGGTTTGTGACACTTAGTTCTTTGGATTTCTCAATATCTTGTGTCCCCTCTGGTTATGAATTAGTTTGATATCAGCAGGTGGATTTATCGATGTGCTGTAAGTCTCAGTATATTCATTTATTTTATCATCAATAGATGATATCCAAGGAACTGAGATACACGGAGGGAGCCTGATATAAGTAATCTCCAGGAGATGCTGACTGCTTAAAGGGACATGGTAGGTTTCTGGGTTTCACTAGAAATATCACATACCTGTGTATCTATTTCTACCTTTTCTACTTTATTTTATTAAGAAGTGCTTAAAAGTTATGTTTTTTTTCTGCCTAAAATCATACAAATAGTTCCTAACTTGTTTCGTCCCTCTGCAGTTAATGAAGACAGTGTACTTCTAAGTACAGGGACTGGATCACATATAATAGTTGTGAGCATGCAGGTTGTTGCTAACACTGGGGGCTTGTATAGCGAGCCTGCGGCTCTCGCAAAGCGAGGGCCTCAGTTGCTGGCATGGAGCGCCAATGGCGCTCCTTGCCAGCAACTGCGGACCTCGCAACATTTACGGACTTACGACAAACAAATATGAGACGCGAGACTTAGAAAAAAAGCCACTACGACCTTGCAAAGATACGATTTTAACGGCCGACCCGCGCAAACCTGAAAACATTAGAAACACAATAAATACACACAACAAACACATAAAAAGCTTATCCACAGCAAGGGGGGCACCCAGGACCTCTGCAAGTGAAGTTACACCTCCATTTAAGTCCAAATTACAGAGTTTAGACACCCGAAAATCATCTAAGTGAGAGAAAAAATGTCCGCCGGAAAACGAAAACGAGGCTACAGGACCCTAAAGACGTCAAACACCATTAAACACATACGGATTTTCTGAAAAAGCCGGACGAGATCCAAAAACAAGGTCGCAAAATCAGCCACAGCCGCGTACCACAGATTAGGCGCCATTTTACAACACTAACTTGCACAATGTGGAAGTACACAGCTACCCAAACGGATTTGGCTCGCGCACGCACACTATTTACACTTACACAGCAGCTCCACAGCACTGAAAAGCGACATTGTATGCTGCAGCAACATGAAAACAGATTGTCAGCTCTTCAACACAATGCTTCCTGCATATATTACTTCAAAATGGTAAAGTATATTAATTTATTAATGTATTATTTATTTGATTACCAAACAGCATTAGCTCACTTACAATTTCATTGCCGTCATTTTTTGACGGGCAAAATTCTAGTTGTCTTATAGTAACCAACATTCTGCAACATGTTACTTGACAGGCTCATTTGAAACACTGCACTTCACAGTCTGTGTATTCATACACTACAAGAGTTACAGAAGGCAGATCCAAACTGGTAAAGGAATTGTAAGATTACTAGGAAATTGCCCGTCAAAAATGACGGGAATAAAATTGTAAGGCTGGCAATGATGTTTGCAACAAAATGTGAGGCCCTTTCGCCTCTGAGCACCTTTGGTGCTCATCGCAAGCCCCGCGTTGAGCGCCTTCGGCGCGCATCCCAAGCCTCACGATGAGCATTTTCGGCGATCATTGCAACCCTCTCCGCTCGCGGGGCTCATCGGGAGCCTTTCCTCCCGCCCACTGTACGGGCCCCTCATTGCAGGGTTTGTTAACGTGCAATTTTGTGCTTGGGAATGCCATGTGTCTCTTTCCAGCATCTCCCCCCCGTCTCTTCCCTGTGTCTTTCTCCTCTGTGTGTGTGCTGAATCTTTGGGTGGCGCACGGTGACTGCCGTTGGTTTTATTTTCAAAGTCCCACATGCCTGGCGTTGTTTGTGTGTGTTTCTGTTTGCGGCATTGTGTATTTTCTAAGTTCCGCGTGTGTTGCTCAGCCTCGTTTTCATCCGGTTTCAGAATTTTTACTTTTTTCGGCAGCCATTTTTTTCCCGCTTTGGTGATTTTCGATCGATAAAAAAGACAAAATATGCATAAAATTTACTTGCAACCTCATTCACAGGCTCCCTGGCTCTCCCCGTCCTGCGTGTCTCGGGATGAGCGCCAGCTAAGTCCCGCGTGTCCACCCCTGCAATGAGCGCCTTCAGCGCTCATTACAGCCTAAGTCCTGCATGCCTTGCAATGGGAGCGCTCAGTGCTCATTGCAGCCTAAGTCCCACGTGCCTCAACTGCTCGTCTCGCTTTGAACATGATAAACACAACATGTACATTTGTAACTTTATATGAGATTGTTCTTTGCTGTGTGGTTTCAGTTCTTTTCTCATCAAATTTTTATGTTACTCCCTTAGCAGAGTGTGCCCTTGTAAATGAATAATAATAATAATAATACATATATATATATATCGCTTGAAAGCAATGACAGTAGTAGCTGCCTCATTCCTTTGTGCAAATAACACCCCAACTGCACTCAAAGTCTTATTCTAAAAACATTTAACCTGGTTTTTATTCCGAAGAGGATATTTTAAATATAGGACAATAGGGTAAAAGTTTTGACCACTTTACATATTGTGAGTTAGCCAAGAAGGTTATGTGAGCCACAGACTCTGCAAAGCTCTATTTCTCCCAGTAGGACTGCAGGGGTTAACTTTCCTGATCAGTTAATTAGCTGCACCTGGACATGCCTGATTAAGACTGCTCCTGGAGTATGTTTTTTGGACTGATTGTTTGCATTTTGTCTGACCTGGAGTAAGACGCATGCAGTGAGACAGCAGCCTGCAGCTTGTGATCGCTTGGAGCAAAGTGGAGACCCAGAAATCTGAGGACTATACAGGCCAGTGATTTTTAATAAACTATTTGCCTGTTTGTTTGCTACACTCAGGTTTAACTGGGTCAGAACTAGTTATTTTTTGTTTTAATGCATTTAAATCTGAATGTTTTAAATATTCCAGAAACTGTTTATAGCATGAAACCAATATTAAATAAAACGCATATTAAAAGGATATCTAAATTTCACTATTTTTACCTTTTTCTAATCCAACACATCATGCTTATATCAGATACGCATCACATGGAGTCGTTCTATACACACACAGATTTATTTTATTTAAAAATAAAACTTGTTCAGTGGTGTTTAACTCTGCAAACTCAGAAAATTAACAAACTTTAGGGTAAGTTTATTAATGTTTATTTTGGTATTTTTTCATGCAAAAAAAATGTTTGCATGCTCTACTGATTCCCCTCTATCAGATGCATTCATAAAAACATAAATATGTCATTAATATATTTTTGATATAGCGCTGCAGTGGTGCTTTAAAGTTTCTTCTATATTCTATCTATGTGTGAAAGGTGACCTATTTTTAGTGTACGGGCCGGTGCACGCAATGTGTTGCTATAACTACTCCTAGCCCAGACTAAGCCCCTCTGCAAGGACGGAGTCAGCAAATGTGATAGAAAGAGTATCTTGTGACATTAAAAAATATATATATTACACAGGAAAATGTAAGGGAGGACGCATGAAGAAATTGCTATTTCATTATTTAAATTAGATGAAAATATAAATCAAAATTATAATAAAAAATAATACAAATTAATAAGCTTTTTTGAAGAATTTTTTTTAGTAAAGAACATTATTTAAAAATAAATAAATACATAAGAGCCTTATTAACTATTATATGCAATTATGTTACTGTGGCAGCACTGTTTGTTTCAGCTGCTTTACCAGCAGGTTATGTAGGTTTCCATTAGTCCTACTGAAAGTGCTGGTATTTAGAAATACATAGGATTACATGGTAGAAATCTGCTGTGTATCCAAGGTCTCCTCTCACCTGTAGTTGTAGATCACCATGAACACAAATGGTGACTTCCACTAAAGCACAGCAGGTAATACATGAAATCCTGTAATTTGTGACTTTTTAGGTACTTTTGTGATTAAAAACAGTGATATAAAGATGATACATTTAGGGCTTAATTGATGAGTGAGCCTTCAAAGCACTTATTTACCAGGTGTTTTTACCAGTGTGGTATCTCAAACTGATAACCATATCAACTGAATTGAATGAGAAGGGGTACAAAGTTGTTTACTTAACCTAGTAAAAAGAACTTTTACCTGGTTATCTTTTATATATTATAATATTACGAATTATTTCAGGGTTCGTCAATTTTCCTGATTTTATATGTGCTTTTAAACTAGGGAGCTTTCCATTAGTCCTGTTGAAAGCACAGGCAATTTTAGCTGCCACATTTTCATTGTCCAGATAGAAGCTTCCTGTGCATTCTATTCAAATTTCCCTCACACTTCATGAGCAGTAGAATTTAAAGTGGCAGCTTCCACTGCAGCATGGTTACACATAAAAGGTAATCAATTACAGGCAAACTAAGTACTTAAAATGAGAATATTTTAAATATAGGGTTTCAGTGCCCCTTTATAATTTTACTCACTTTATACTGGTATAATAATTTACAAAAGAATATTTTGTTAATGCAGATTTGGATGTTCTCATTATAGAAAGTACAGTGGCAACAAGTAGCTTCTCTGATCACCCCACTTGGTGTCAGGGATTATTGGGGTCCCCTATATTATGCATCCCCCTTCTGGATTTCTACCTTGTCGTGGTACAGGGGCTTGTGTACTTCGATGAAGCTATTAGCTATACCATGTAGGGTCAGCCAAGATGGGCAGGTCATGGCAGAGAGCTCGGACAAATCGCGGTCCACTGGAGAAGGAACTGGCAACCCACTACAGTATCTTTGCTAAGAAAACTTTATGGACCGGCACAACCGGAGACATAACGATATGGCACAGGAAGATGCGCCCCTCAGGTCAGAAGGTGCCTACCACATTACAGAGGGCAAGTAACACCAGATCTAATGAAGTGGTTGGGCCAAAGCCGAAAGGACACCCAGTTGCAGATGTGTCTGGAGGGGAAAGGAAAGTCCGCTGCTGCAAAGATCAATTTAGAATAGGAACCTGGAAAGTTAGAACTATGAACCAAGGAAAAGTAGATGTGGTGAAGAATGAAATGACAAGGTTAAACATTGATATCCTGGGAATTGGTGAACTTAAATGGCCTGGAATGGGACAGTTCACATCAGACAACCACCAGATCTTTTACTGTGGTCAAGAACCCCACAGAAGAAATGGAGTAGCCATCCTAGTGAATCAAAGAGTGGCCAAAGCAGTGCTCGGTTACAAACCAATAAATGACAGAATGATTTCAATTTGAATTCAAGGCAAGCTATTTATTATCACAGTGATCCAAGTCTATGCTCCAACCACTGATGATGAAGAGGCTGAAGTTGTCCAGTTCTACAAAGACATTCAACACGTCATAGATATAACACCAAGAAAAGATGTTACTATCATCATAGGAGATTGGAGCTGAAGTAGGGAACCAAGAGATACCTGGAATAACTGGCACATTCGGCCTTGGAGTACAAAATGAAGCAGGTCAGAGATTAGTGGAAGTTTGTCAAGATAATTCTCTTGTCATAGAAAACACCCTCCTCCAACAGCCTCCAAGACGACTCTACACATGGACATCAGCAGATAGACAACATGGAAATCAGATTGACTATATATTTTGCAGTCAAAGATGGAGGAGCTCTATAGGTCAGGAAAAAAAAAGACCTGGAGCTGACTGCGGCTCAGACCATGAGTTTCTTATTGCAAAGTTGAAAATTAAACTGAAGAAAAGAGGGAAAGCCATCAGACCACGTAGATATGAAATAAATAATATTCCTTGTGAATATGCAGTGGAGGTAAAGAATAGATTTAAGGAACTAGACATGGAAGATAGAATGCCTGAAGAACATTGGACCAAAGTTTGCAACATAATCCAGGAAACCGTAACAAAGAATATCCCTAAAAGAAAGAAAAGTAATAAGGCAAACTGGCTGTCTAATGAGGCTTTGACAGTAGCCCAGGAAATAATTTTTGAATCTTGTGTCAGTGCCTTGGAAACAAGCTCTATGTACATTTGATTTTATGCTCAAAAACAGGGCCCTCCATTCTTTACAAGGTGTTAAATTTGTTTTCTGCTATGTACTCAACCCCTGTACAGCGCTACGGAATATGTTGGCGCGATATAAATAAAGATAATAATAATAATAAAGAAGGAAAGTGAAAGGTAGTGGAGATAAGAAAAGATTTGTCCAACTGAATGTAGACTTCCAGCGGATAGCAAGAAGAGACAAGGAGACACTCTACAGTGAGATATGTAGAGAGATTGAAGAAGATAACCAAATGGGTAAATCAAGAGATCTCTTCAAGAAAATTGGGAACCTAAAAGGCACCTTTCATGCAAAAGTGGGTGTGATAAAAGACAAAAATTGTAGGGACTGAACAGAAGAAGATAAGATAAAGAAAAGGTGGCAGGAATACACTGAAGATCTATACAGGAAGGATCTTAACAGCAGTGATGACCTCAATAATTTGTCCAATGAGTTGGAGCAAGATATCTTGGAGAGTGAAGTGAGATGGGCCCTAGGATGTCTTGCTGATAATAAGGCTGCAGGAGGTGATGAAATCCCAATTGAACTATGCAAAATTCTACAGGATGATGCTGTGAAAGTGTTACTTGCCTTAAGCCAACACATTTGGAAAACTCAACAATGGCCAATAGTCTGAAAAAGGTCAGTCTACATCCCAATCCCAACAAAAGGCAGTGTCAAAGAGTGCTCCAATTATCGAACAATTGCACTCATTTCACATGCTAGCAACGTAATGCTTAGCCTGTATGTGATTTTTGGTCATTTCAGGACCTCAAGTTTACGCATCAATTTTCCAAAAAAAATAAATAATAATATCCCTTGATTTTCAGTGCGCTGATTAATGACACAGAGCAGTAATGATGATTTCCATGTTCCTTTTAACGGACTTGTACAGAGATCATCATAGATACAGAACGTAAGCAAACCCTGTGTAATGCCCTATAAAGACCCTATTACATTTTGAGGGGACATAATGATACCACCTTGATATCAGCTGTAACACATACATTCACTTGTAGTGTCTGCTCACATCAGTGGATACTGTAGCATGGAGCACACACAGATAAACAAACATACAAATAAACAAACAATGCAGCCCTGGGTTCACACTATTACTGTTCTGACTGTATTAATATTTAGTGGTGACATTATGTTTTCACAGACAGAATGTAATAGATACAGATAATGACGGGGTCAGAGCTGTCGTTTCACCTTCACTACCGGCTATAACATAGGCATATCTAAATTTCCTGGATTATGAATGCAGTTGATAGAGGAGAATCAGTAGTGCATGAAAACATTTTTTGCATGAAACAATCCCCAAATAAACCTTATTAAACTTCCCCTAAAGTTTGCTACATCTCTTGAGTTTGCAATCCGTTGATTTTCAAAGTTAACACCCATGTCAATTTAGTGCTAATGTTAAAATTAGCATAAAATTTGTTTTGGCCAATCACAGGCAGCTAATACATTATATCCATCTATTATGGCACTTTTTGTAGCAAGGAATCATGGAACATCCGGTCTCCTGCACAAGGAAACCGGAGGAGTCAGACACCTCTGTGTGGAGCTTTGCATTGTGCCGCTGTTGGATTGAAGGTTAGTAAAAGATTACAATCTGTACCCAAATGCAGTGTTTCTATTGGTAGGTACACTGTGTCTATTTAAGAAGGTCTGGGGGTGTGGAAAACAAGTTTTATGTTTAAATAAAATCAACCTGAATGTGTACAGAATAAAAAAGTGTAATGTGTGTGTCTGATATAAGTAATATATGATACATTAGAAAAAAGTAAAAACAGGAAATCTTAGGGATACCTTAAATACCTTAAATCTTAAATACCTTTAAAGGGACACTATGATATATTTACAGTATGTGTGTGTATATATATATATATATATATATATATATATATATATATATAAAAGATTGATATTCAAAGCTGCAGTACCACTCCTAAATATAATAAATCATTAAAGGAACACTGAAATTATATATTTACAGTATATAATAAATAAAAAAAAGAAATATAATAGTGATGCACTACACGGCTTAAACAGTAGATAACTAGACTTACCCATCATGGAAACAGTGACCTAAAATTGTATGATTCTTCCCCAAATCGGATAATAACAGCCCAAATCCAAAACATTTTTGATGTGCTGCTATCCTGGAGATCTCCGCCCCCCCGAACCTCCACTGCATAATTACATATACTAAAAAACCATCATGAATATTCTAATTCTTTAAAGGGCCACTTCTTTAGGTGTCTCTAAAGAATAGATAGGCTGGACTTGAAAGAAAAAAAATATATTAAACTTTTATTATGCATTAAAAAAATAATTAATATTCTCCAATATTTCCCCAGTTTGTATCTCTTTTATATCTCTCCATCCCCTTGCATGAAGTATTGTGGCTGGAGTGGATCCACCCATTGGGAAGTGCCAAATTGAAGAATACTTTCTGAAACACACATTATTAGTAGGGAGCCATTTCCAAGCACACTTTATCGTCAGCATCCGCTATCATACTAGAGATGTGGAATGCCAATATAGATAGCCCTCCCACTGGGCGAACCCACTCCAGCTACAATACTTCATTCATAGGGTGGAGAGATCCCAAACTTATACAATCTGGAGGATCACTGAAAAATAGTAACCAATTGTTTAAATGCACAGTAAAAGTTCAATAAAGTTTTTTTTTTAGTTTATCCAAGCATACCTAAACCTTTGATCCCTGGTGGTCCAGTGGTTAGGATTCAGTGTTTTCACCACTGCAACCTGGGTTCGATTCCACTCAGGGAACTAAGAGGTCACACCACCCTGAAGCCGAGCATCCTGGTCAGTACTTGGATGAGAGACCACCTAGGAATACCAAGAGCTGTATGCTGTGGCCCACTGGAGAAGGAACTGCAAACCCACTCCATTATCTCTGCCATGAATACCAAGTGGATCAGCATGACCATGGATATAAAGATATGAGGAGCTCTTTATAAGACTACTAGACGGGTCCTTTAAATAAACTATCAGTTAAATAAGGTCCTATTTATTCCTGTATCCCCCATTCTATGAATTCTTGAAATACAATTATAATAAAATTGAAGAGAAACATGTTTCCAGACCTTAATGTCATTTTCTCCATTAGATTAATACCTTGATAATAACTACCCCTGGGTATGGTTATACTTAGGGTTATGTTGAATTTTATGGGCATGCCTAAGATGTTCCCTGTTGGTCCAGTG
This sequence comes from Discoglossus pictus, assembly GCA_027410445.1. Taxonomy (NCBI): domain Eukaryota; kingdom Metazoa; phylum Chordata; class Amphibia; order Anura; family Alytidae; genus Discoglossus; species Discoglossus pictus. The sequence goes on along the minus strand of CM050166.1, from coordinate 416,050,839 downwards.
GTATCATTTGGTGCTTTCACTGCTGTGACCTGGGCTCAATTCCAGGCCGGGAACCAAGAGGTCACATCACCCTGAAGCCAAGCAGGGTTGGACATGGTCAGACCACCTAGGAATACCAGGAGCTGTATGCTGTGGCCCACTTGAGAAAGAATTGGCAACCCACTCCAGTATCTCTGTCATGAATACCAGGTGGACCAGCATTGTTGTGATCCATGAGGTCACGTAGAGTCAGACATGACTGAACGACGCAAACACAAAAAAGGGTTAATCTGGGGCACCCAGCACAGAGATGGCCCCTCACATAAATAATTCTGACAAATTGATCTTAAATGTGTTCATGATTATTTTTTCCTGTGTCCATTATTTACATTATTCCATTATGTGCATAAAATTAAGGTAACAAGATTAAAACGCGCCAATTATATATAAAAATGCAGCAAAATAAATAAATAAATGAACTCTGCTGCATATATTGGATTTCCTCGGACCTTTACACAACTGGTTGTGACACTTTGTCGCTGTCTACATCAATTCTCGGCAGATTGTCAGCACTTAAAGTGTTTTATTGCAATTACAGGAATGGCAGCGAATTGTGGGGGAGTTTGCTTTCTTTTTTAAACAAATGCTTTTATTGCTCTATGTTTATTATAAAGTCTTTTTTCCAAAATGCAAAATACTATTTTTTTTTTCAATAATATTTACAAAAATCAGCAATTATATTGTAAAAACTATTTTGCCCATTGTGTTTGTAGAAAGCTGATTTTCCCTCAAAAAATAAGTAAAATATATGTGTATATAAAATTACAATACTAATTATTTTTTAAATATACACCTAATTGTAATTTCATTAGGAGTGGCTTTGTCTACTTCTATTAAATGTTTGCAAACTCATATCCCTCAACACGGCAGAATAATGAAACAAATATTATTTTTAATATTTCTGCAGGAGCAGGGCTTGCAGTTATTGTTTCGAGATGCTTACTTTTAATAAAGGGAAGATGTCAGTTCCTCCAATAATTTAACAAATTACCTCCACCCGAAACCACCCGGCCTCCTACTAATGTTGTGGATTAATTATTGCAGATAAATTGTACTACTGTTACATACTTCACAAATATGTGATGTTTCTTTTAAACTACAGTAGTCCTTTAAATAGACATGGAAGGTTTCTAGATTTTACTAGGTATATAATATCCCTGTGTATCTCTTTACTTTTATGTACTTTATTTTATTAAGAAGTGCTTATAAGCTCTGTTTTACTGTCAAAAATCAAACAAATAGTCCCTGTAAGGGTCTGCTCACTGCTGTGTATGCAGACACAGGGTGGATGTGCAGTGCAGTGTCCTAGCCTATCAAGGACCAATGTTGCTGAGAGATGGTCCCTGATTGGCTGGTATGAGACACAGTACAATCAAATATGTGTCTTAATGAGCTGCAGAGGGCAGATTCAGGTACTAATACACAGTACAGTAATACCCCGCGGTATATGCGTTCCTGCATGCAGGAGCGCTATACAAAAACCGCGCTAAACAGGGCATTTTATCCCCATAGCGCTGAATAGCGCTATAGCGAAAAAAGCGCACTAAGCAGGGATTTAAACGCCCGCAACACGATTTAAAGAGCTATAGCGAGATTTAGCGCAAACTGGGCAATCGCGAATCAGTGGGGTAGCCAAAGCTGGGTATACCTGTACTTGCTCTTCAGTGTCTCATAATAATCAGTCAGTGACCAGCTCTCTGTATCGTGCTGCTGAGACGTGTTCCCCGATAGGCTAGGACACTACACTGCACATGCAGTACTACAGAGGGCAGAGCCATACAGGGACTATTTGTATGATTGTATGCAGTAAAAACAGAGCTTATAAGCACTTCTAATATATAAAAAAAAACATAAAAGTAAATAGATACAGATATATTATATACCTAGTAAAGTCCAAGAACCTTCCATATCCCTTTAAGGACACATTTTTCTCTCCAAGACGCTGTTCTCCAGTTCTGCCTGTTATCTCTTACAATCCAGGCGGGTCTATCTTGCAATAATCTTTAAAGCGCCGACGCTCTGCTCATCACAGACAGCTTATAATGCATATATAAAGTACAGTCAGTTGCTTCTGGGTAATCACATGCGTAAATATAATCATTACCTTTCAAAGAGAGAGTGATTCTGCCTCAGATGTGCCCATTTTCCAGTCAATGTCTGTATAATTTCATTGCTACGAAAGGCAACAAAGCCCTTTTGTACTTCTAACAGGGAGACTCCCTGGGGCGTGCACATGCTCATTCTTCTCAATGTCACAAGGTTCTTGACTGATAATAATGCAGGAAGATGCCCAGAGGGAAATTAGCAATTACTGGTAATCATCATACGGAAAAATTAGATTACAGCCCACAATTTGTTGATAGATTAGAAAGGCTGATCCTTCCACAAAATGCCAATGTGAATTTAGTGGTAGATAATACTATCATTTTAAAAAAAAAATACAATTGATTAATTACAAATTATTTTACATTATATAATATTTGGAGCCTCTGCCGAGTCTGTTTAAAGGGATATGGAAGGTTTATGGATTTTGCTAGGTATATACTATAATTGTGTATCTGTTTATTGTATGTGCCTTATTTAATTAAAATGTGATTAAAAGCTCTGTTTTTACTAAAACAAATAGTCCCTGTATTGGTCTGCCCACTGCAGTGTAAGCAGATACAGACTCTGTAGGGCTGGATGTGCTGTGTGGTGTCCTGGCCTATCAGGGACCAGGTCTCAGCAGCTTGTTACTGTGTCCAATTCAAAAGACCAAATCTCCAAAATAATTTTAATAAAATAGAAAAAATAGAAAAATCTCTGGTAGAGCGAGAGGAGAGGGAGGGAGAGAGGGAGGGAGAGGGAAAGAAAGATAGAGAGAAGGAGAGAGGAAGAGAGAGAGGGAGGGCGAGGTAGAGAGATAGAGAGGAGGGACAAACAGATAGTGAGACAGGGAAAGTGGGGGAGGGAGAGAGGGATAGGGAGAGAGAGCGAGGGAGGGGGAGATATAGAGAGAGAGGGAGGGAGAGATAGAGGGAGAGAGATAGAGAGAAAGGGGGAGGAAGAGATAGAGAGGGACAGAGGAAGAGAGAGATAGCAAGAGAGGGAGCGTGGGAGAGTGAAGAGAGCGAGGGAGGGAGAACGAGAGAGAGTGGGAGAGGAGAGAGAGCGGGGGAGGGAGAGAGAGAGAAGGAGAGATGGGAGGGAGAGAGAGGGAAAGAGAGAGAGAGAGGGGAGGGAGGGAGAGAGAGGAATACTAGAACATTAGGTCAAGAATTTAGGTCGGAGGGTGGAAGATTTCGGGGTGATGTGTACTATTTGACAACAAGGGAGGGTAATAGATACAGTCTTCCAGTGAAAGTTGCAGTAACAAATATAGCAAAGGAATCCAATCATAAGGCTACCCTAAGGATTTGTTAACACAAGCATTTTAGGTAGATAGAATGGGCATATTAGATGAGTTCCTTTTCCTTCTATATAAAAAAACATTCTAACTTTGCATACCCTCCTACCTAATAAAACTTCACTTTCTTCCTGACCCTTGCTATTTCTTATCTGCCTCTTCCATCCCCTTTAGATTGTAAGTAGAGAGTTTTCAATCTTGTAGGGTGCTTTGGGAAAAAAACACTTTCTACAAAGATTCTAAGCTCAAAACAGGGCCCTCCATTTTTTGTAGTTTGTTAAAATTTATATTTTTTCTTGTTTTCCTCTGTATAGCGCTACGGAATATGTTGGCGCGTTACAAAAAAAAGTAATAAATAATAATAAATAATTATCTGACATATATTCTGTCTCCATATATTATGCTTCTAGTGGGCAACTGGCATGCTGCTATTCATTTAAATACAAGGGTTAATCACATCTCTAATTATAGTGCTAACATAATGATTATTTTTCAAAAAAAGAGCCGCCTCTGGGTCATTTTGCCTACGTTAGCAGCCAAGAGTTAATTAGCATTTATGCATCTAGATGTTAATTTTCCTTTTTGCTCCCTGCCACTGCTAACGAGCTCACAGAGCTGATAAAACATTAATTGCTCCACTGATGAGGCCACCAAGGTGGTGCCTCCAAGGAGGCCAAGGCGCTTAGCTACTGTAACTAATGTACACACCGCACATTACTTTCCAGGAACCAAAGCAGCCATGTATATAACGTGCGTCCTGGGGAGACTGGATTAAGGTTTTTCTGTTTTATTATATACTGAGAAAATTGTCTTATTATCTCAATTGTCTCCTATTCACCCAAATTTAGTAGTTTGTGACAAAACCTTTCCAATGGGTTCAGGACAGATGCACAATGAGACATATACAGTAGACACGAAAGTCTGAATGTATAATGATAGCAACAAATTCACGCCATATTTACTCCCCCAAAAAAGTTATAAATATTTTTCTGCTCATTGGCTCACTCTGTTTTCAGTGTCTCAGCCTGTTTCATTGTTCTCTTCCCTTATCTGCTGCATTGTTTGCTTGTGTGGACAGGCAGCACTGCTTTCTCCTAGCACAGTGCATAAGGAGTTTCTGGAGTCTTGTGCTGACCACCCTCACAGGTAACCAATGCAGCAAATTATGACACTAGGGGAGAGGAGAATGAAACAGGCAGAGATACTGAAAATGGTTAACTCTAAGAGGCAAGTAAATGGGTAAAAGGTGAGTACAAATATTTAAAACTTCTATTTTTGTGTGGTGTAGCTTTAATGTTTTACTATCACTACTCTACTTTCAAATTGAAAAGAGCTTCTATTACAATGTCACTTTAAAGGAACTGCATATTGCTCCATACTCTCATATCAGAAAAAGCATCTAAAAAATAGAGTAATTGTGTGCTATGTAGAGATAGTATATATATTCCTGTAGTGTAGGGGCCCACCCCCCCCTAGCCCTGCAAGAGTCCTGGAGCTGTGCACTGACAGCAAGTAAGGGAAGGGGTGCTATTTTGGGAAGGGCTCTTAAGGAGGGGAGCTGTTATGGGAAGGGGTCTTGGGAAGGGGCACAGAGTAAATTGGTATAAGTGGGGCCCAGAGCAAAAATATATGTACAACCCCAAATGTGTTTTTGCATCAGTGCCCTCCATTCTCTAGCTCCACCACTGGTGGTGTAAACAAAATGGCTGCTCTAGCAATGGTGTAAACAAAATGGCTGCTCTAGCAATGGTGTAAACAAAATGGCTGCTCTAGCAACCCAGAAGGGGAAGTAGTGCAAAGTAGTGGGGCAACAGGATAAATAGTACCGTTTACCTGCAATAATTCATTCATAAAACAAATGGCACAACTGAGCAGGCCTCTGTGTGAACTCTGCGCGCTAGGCCCAACAATAACTGACAAAGAGCAATATTTACTTACTAAATAGAAAGGCTGAGTAGAATATACTTACTAAAACGTACTAAATAGAAACATAACTAACTGTAAGTCGCAGTATAAAGAAATATGAATGATATACTATATATAATAATGATGTGACTGAGAATCTGAGTCCAGCACAGAAACCATAACCAAACACTAATTACGCTCTATAACTCCTAATGTCACCGCTCTCCTACTGCTGTCAGAATATAATAAACAGCTCTCACTCCTAATAATATATTATAGATTGATAATGACAGCGCTGTTTGCAGCATCACAGCACATTGCCAGAAAGCGAGGCCCTTCATATGAATCTGCAATTATGTAAAATGTAGATTTAATCAATACGCTGTCATGGAGGCCTCGATGGAAGAATATAATATGTCATTGCTGCACATTAATATAGAATAGCCACAGTGTAGTCTGTACAGGAACAGTATGCCATTTATTTCCGGGCTAGTCTGCAATTGCATGGCTGCTATTCATCGGCACAGACATAAATTCAAATATTACTACAATTAGCTGTTATTAAATATTTTGAGTGGAAGTGTTAGAAAATTAAAGGGACATGGGAGGTTCCTGGATTTACTAGCTACTGTATATAACATCCCTGTTTATCTATTTGCTTTTATGCACTTTTTTTTATTATAAAATGCATAGAAGTCTTGTTTTTACTGACTAAAATCATACAAATAATCCCTGTATGGGTCTGTCCTCTGCAGCTCACGAAAACACAGACTCTAGTTCTTGCTGGGCTGTGTCTTATATTAACCAATAAGGGACCATCTTTCTGCAATGTGCAGCTGAGACATAGTACTACATTGAACAATCAGTACTACAGAGCGGGCAGACCCATACAGAGACTATTTAAATGATTTAAGGCAGAGCTTATAAGTACTTTTTAATAAAATAAAGCACATAAAAGTAAATGATACACAGGTATATTATGTGTCTGTTTGCATGGCTCAGTTGTGTCCGACTCTGTGGCCTAATGGACCACAACACACCATGCTGATCCACTTGGTATTCATGACAGAGATACTGGAGTGGATTGCCAGTTCCTTCTCCAGTGGGCCACAGCTCCTAATAATCCTAGGTGGTCTCCCATCCAAGTACTGATCAGGCTAAATCCTGCGTGGCTTCAGGGGTTTGTGACCTCTTGGTTCCCTGATTAAAATCAAACCCAGGTTGCAGCAGTGAAAGCACCAAATCCTAACCACTGGACCACCAGGGAACCCTAGGTATATTATATAGCTAGTAAAATCCAGGAACCTTTCATATGTCTTTTAAGTTTGCAAAGAGGTTATAGAAGCATAAACTACATGAGAAGGACTCTTTCCTACTAATTATTTCTCCCATAATCTATCATAGAGGGGAGAGATAAACCACCAAAGCAGCCCAGCTGGAGAAATAATAATAATCACAGAGAATCCAAAGTTATAATATCAACTGATTGTATTTATTTATATGTGTGATATCTAGATGTGAAATACTGTTTGGAAATTCGTCCCATAATAGGCAGCTTTAAAGGACCACTGAAGTGGAATTAATATGTTTTGCTCATTTGAACAACTTAATAATGTTCAATTTTTTTTACACAGTTTATAGCTTTTATTTTTTAACTATTGTATTCAAATGTGCTTTAATGATGACACTCAATGATGACAGACTCTTTGTTCTTTCAAAATTGATTAGAAACCTGGAAGTAATGATGAACTAAGATAAGATCTCTATTCAGTTATGATGAAAATGACCTATCTAGAGAGTACACTTGACAAAAGAACATAGTA
>CM050166.1:416018687-416041187 GCA_027410445.1 Discoglossus pictus | reverse complement strand
TCCGACTGCCTGAGCTGTGCAGGATCACTGTGGGGCCGCATTGTAAGGAGTGCAGGAGAGCGCAGACGGGAGTCTAAGTGGTGAAACGGGCTCCAGATTCCACACAAGATCGTCTTGCGAGGGAAAGGTCAGTGGCTTCTGATAAGGCTCCTTTTTATAAAACTTCCACATCAGCTGGGGTGGCACAGGCACTCAGGGAGGGAATTGTCATGTGGGTCTGTGCATGATGTCTCTTTAAAAAGACTGTAAAAGGAAACCACCCCTGTCCAGACAATTCCTGGCACCAATTGGTCGGAGCACATTCCCATTATGATGTGACATCACGCAGCTATTTTCACTCGTGCTCTGGGATCTTTTTTGCTGGAGCAGGAGGGCAAAAGCTGGCTAGGAAATAACGTCAAGTGCCCTGGAATGACTAATAGAGCCACACGTCCCGAAGCATGACAATCCAGAATAGCAGGGGACTCCTCGAAAGTGAAAGGCCTGGGGCTTAGGGTGATTGGGACATGTAGCATTTACATGTATGTGCCAGAAAAATATATCACATGATGAAATGGACTGATGTAAATCCTGTGATTATCCTATGACAGTATGACCTACTCAGGATGTAATCTCTCTCCTCTCTCTCTCTGCCCCTTTCTATCTCTCTGCCCCTTTCTCTCTCTCTGCCCCTTTCTCTCTCTCTGCCCCTTTCTATTTCTCCCCCTTTCTATCTCTCTGCCCCTTTCTATCTCTCTGCCCCTTTCTCTCTCTCTCCCCCTTTCTCTCTCTCTGCCCCTTTCTCTCTCTCTGCCCCTTTCTATTTCTCCCCCTTTCTATCTCTCTGCCCCTTTCTATCTCTCTGCCCCTTTCTCTCTCTCTCCCCCTTTCTATCTCTCACCACTTTCTCTCTCTCTGCCCCTTTCTATTTCTCCCCCTTTCTATCTCTCTGCCCCTTTCTATCTCTCTGCCCCTTTCTCTCTCTCTCCCCTTTTCTCTCTCTCTGCCCCTTTCTCTCTCTCTGCCCCTTTCTATCTCTCTGCCCCTTTCTATTTCTCCCCCTTTCTCTCTCTCTGCCCCTTTCTCTCTCTCTGCCCCTTTCTATCTCTCTGCCCCTTTCTATCTCTCCCCCTTTCTCTCTCTCCCCCTTTCTCTCTCTCTGCCCCTTTCTCTCTCTCTGCCGCTTTCTATCTTCCTCTCTGCCCCTTTCTATCTCTCACCACTTTCTATCTCTCTGCCCCTTTCTATCTCTCTGCCCCTTTCTCTCTCTCTCCCCTTTTCTCTCTCTCTGCCCCTTTCTCTCTCTCTGCCCCTTTCTCTCTCTCTGCCCCTTTCTATCTCTCTGCCCCTTTCTATTTATCCCCCTTTCTCTCTCTCTGCCCCTTTCTCTCTCTCTGCCCCTTTCTATCTCTCTGCCCCTTTCTATCTCTCCCCCTTTCTCTCTCTCTGCCGCTTTCTATCTTCCTCTCTGCCCCTTTCTATCTCTCACCACTTTCTATCTCTCTGCCCCTTTCTATCTCTCTGCCCCTTTCTCTCTCTCTCTCCTTTTCTCTCTCTCTGCCCCTTTCTCTCTCTCTGCCCCTTTCTCTCTCTCTGCCCCTTTCTATCTCTCTGCCCCTTTCTATTTCTCCCCCTTTCTCTCTCTCTGCCCCTTTCTCTCTCTCTGCCCCTTTCTCTCTTTCTGTCCCTTTCTATCTCCCCCTTTCTCTCTCTCTGCCCCTTTCTCTCTCTCTGCCCCTTTCTCTCTTTCTGTCCCTTTCTATCTCCCCCTTTCTCTCTCTCTGCCCCTTTCTATCTCTCCTCCTTTCTCTCTCTCTGCCCCTTTCTATCTCTCCTCCTTTCTCTCTCTCTGCCCCTTTCTATCTCTACCCCTTTCTCTCTCTCCCCTCTTTCGCTCTCACTTTGCCCCATTCTCCATCTCTCTCTCTCTTTCTTCCTCACTCCCCCCCCTCTTTAACTCTCTCGCTCTGCTCCTTTCTCTCTCCCACTCCTCTCTCCCTCTCTCTGCTCCTTTCTCTCTCTCTCCCCCTTTCTATCTCTCCCCCTTTCTCTCTCTCTGCCCCTTTCTATTTCTCCCCCTTTCTCTCTCTCTGCTCCTTTCTATCTCTCCCCCTTTCTCTCTCTCTGCCCCTTTCTATTTCTCCCCCTTTCTCTCTCTCTGCTCCTTTCTCTCTCTCTGCCCCTTTCTATCTCTCACCACTTTCTCTCTCTCTGCCCCTTTCTATCTCTCCCCCTTTCTCTCTCTCTGCCCCTTTCTATCTCTCACCACTTTCTCTCTCTCTGCCCCTTTCTATCTCTCCCCCTTTCTCTCTCTCTGCCCCTTTCTATCTCTCACCACTTTCTCTCTCTCTGCCCCTTTCTATCTCTCCCCCTTTCTCTCTCTCTGCCCCTTTCTATCTCTCCCCCTTTCTCTCTCTCTGCCCCTTTCTATCTCTCCCCCTTTCTCTCTCTCTGCCCCTTTCTATCTCTCCCCCTTTCTCTCTCTCTGCCCCTTTCTATCTCTGCCCCTTTCTATCTCTCACCACTTTCTCTCTCTCTGCCCCTTTCTATCTCTCCCCCTTTCTCTCTCTCTGCCCCTTTCTATCTCTCACCACTTTCTCTCTCTCTGCCCCTTTCTATCTCTCCCCCTTTCTCTCTCTCTGCCCCTTTCTATCTCTCACCACTTTCTCTCTCTCTGCCCCTTTCTATCTCTCCCCCTTTCTCTCTCTCTGCCCCTTTCTATCTCTCCCCCTTTCTCTCTCTCTGCCCCTTTCTATCTCTCCCCCTTTCTCTCTCTCTGCCCCTTTCTATCTCTCACCACTTTCTCTCTCTCTGCCCCTTTCTATCTCTGCCCCTTTCTATCTCTCACCACTTTCTCTCTCTCTGCCCCTTTCTATCTCTCCCCCTTTCTCTCTCTCTCTCCCCCTCTTTCTCTCTCACTTTGCCCTTTCTCCCTCTCTCTTTCTTCCTCACTCCCCCCTCTTTCTCTCTCTCGCTCTGCTCCTTTCTCTCTCCCAATCCTCTCTCCCTCTGCCCCTTTCTATCTCTCACCACTTTCTCGCTCCCCCTCTTTCTCTCTCACTTTGCCCCTTTCTCCCTCTCTCCCCCCTCTTTCTTTCTCACTCTCTCGATCTGCCCCTTTCTCCCTCTCTACCCCCTCTTTCTGCCTCTCTCCGCCCTCTTTCTCTCTCCCTCTGCCCTTTCTCTCTCCCACTCCTCTCTCCCTCAATCTGCTCCTTTCTCTCTCTCTGCCCCTTTCTATCTCTCCCCCTTTCTCTCTCTCTGCCCCTTTCTATTTCTCCCCCTTTCTCTCTCTCTGCTCCTTTCTCTCTCTCTGCCCCTTTCTCTCTCTCTGCCCCTTTCTATCTCTCTGCCCCTTTCTCTCTCTCTGTCCCTTTCTCTCTCTCTGCTCCTTTCTCTCTATCTCCCCCTTTCTCTCTCTCTGCCCCTTTCTCTCTCTGCCCCTTTCTCTCTTTCTGTCCCTTTCTATCTCCCCCTTTCTCTCTCTCTGCTCCTTTCTCTCTCTCTGCCCCTTTCTCTCTCTCTGCCCCTTTCTATCTCTCACCACTTTCTCTCTCTCTGCCCCTTTCTATCTCTCACCACTTTCTCTCTCTCTGCCCCTTTCTATCTCTCCCCCTTTCTCTCTCTCTGCCCCTTTCTATCTCTCACCACTTTCTCTCTCTCTGCCCCTTTCTATCTCTCACCACTTTCTCTCTCTCTGCCCCTTTCTATCTCTCCCCCTTTCTCTCTCTCTGCCCCTTTCTATCTCTCCCCCTTTCTCTCTCTCTGCCCCTTTCTATCTCTCCCCCTTTCTCTCTCTCTGCCCCTTTCTATCTCTCCCCCTTTCTCTCTCTCTGCCCCTTTCTATCTCTCACCACTTTCTCTCTCTCTGCCCCTTTCTATCTCTCCCCCTTTCTCTCTCTCTGCCCCTTTCTATCTCTCACCACTTTCTCTCTCTCTGCCCCTTTCTATCTCTCCCCCTTTCTCTCTCTCTCTCCCCCTCTTTCTCTCTCACTTTGCCCCATTCTCCCTCTCTCTTTCTTCCTCACTCCCCCCTCTTTCTCTCTCTCGCTCTGCTCCTTTCTCTCTCCCAATCCTCTCTCCCTCTGCCCCTTTCTATCTCTCACCACTTTCTCGCTCCCCCTCTTTCTCTCTCACTTTGCCCCATTCTCCCTCTCTCTTTCTTCCTCACTCCCCCCTCTTTCTCTCTCTCGCTCTGCTCCTTTCTCTCTCCCAATCCTCTCTCCCTCTGCCCCTTTCTATCTCTCACCACTTTCTCGCTCCCCCTCTTTCTCTCTCACTTTGCCCCTTTCTCCCTCTCTCCCCCCTCTTTCTTTCTCACTCTCTCGATCTGCCCCTTTCTCCCTCTCTACCCCCTCTTTCTGCCTCTCTCCGCCCTCTTTCTCTCTCCCTCTGCCCTTTCTCTCTCCCACTCCTCTCTCCCTCAATCTGCCCCTTTAAATCTCTCACCACTTTCTCTCTCTCCCCCTCTTTCTCACTCACTCTCTCTCTCTATCTGCCCCTTTCTCTCTCTCCCCCCCTCTTTCTCTCTCCCTCAACCCCTTTCTCTCTCTTTCTCCGCCTCTCTCCGTCTTTCTCTCCCCCACTCTTTTTTTCTCTCCCCTCTCTTTCTCTCTCTTTGTCTCCCTCTCTTTCACTCTCGCTCTCCACTCTTTCTTGTTATCCCCCTTTCTCTCTCCCTTTAACGCCTCTTTCTCTCTTTCCCCTCTCTCACTCTCCCCCTTTCTCCCTGCCTCTCCCCTTCCCTCTTTCTCTCTCTCCCTATATATATATATATATATATATATATATAAACACATATTATGTTTTTTCTTCTCATGTGCTAAGCATACTGACAGCTTAATGAAATTTAAATAAATATTCAGTATGGAAAAATTACACAATGCCGTGAAAAATCATGGAAGGAGGAAACAATAGAGGACGTTATAACAAAAGCAAATGGAAAATTAAATGAAGTATCGATAATGTGCCAGAAATTCAATGTCATATTTAAACATGTGGATTTCAATTGATGCAAAGAAAGTAAATAAATTGTTCATTTGTGTTCTCTTTTGAATATCTAAAAATAAGTTACAAATGTACTTCCTGCACAGGTTTCCCAGAATTACTGTTGTTACACTGCACTCTGGGAAACTGGGTGGGGACAAGCAAATGATCCCACAATGCATTTTCACTCAAATCCCCCAAAAACATTTGTACATGTATATGCGCGCTGTATTACACAGCTTTAAGCATAGCACAGGATGGATTAAGCACAAACCAGGAGACCTACAGTGCGCAATATAACACAGTCTTTAATTTTTCACTTTCATTTATTTTCTTTATGGAGCCTGCTTCTTTCAGCTTATGTCCTTGTACACTAGTAATCATTCCATTACACCTAATGAATGCACTGGCAGTTATATCAGCCAAAATTCCTATTGTGTTCACAATGAAAAATACTTCTGAGATATGTCATGCGATTGGCTGAAAAGACAGTGCAGAGTTATTTGTATAACTGGAGCATGTATTCAGTGCTTCCTTGTGGGAAATTTATTTTAAAATATTTATATTTACATTTTAGAAAAGGAATCCTCTCGGTTTATATGAGAATGATACATGGAGATCAATAAAAATGTGGTACCAGGTTCCTATATACAGTATGCAAAAATCACTAAATTATACTCGTCTGAAGAACTACACTTGGAAATAAATATATATTTTTTCCATGTAAAAAAATAACAAACTTTACCATTTGGGTTTCTGACTTGGCATGCAGAGAGGAATCTTCTATCTGCACAATGGTGATGTGGCAACTAAAACTGTCAGTATTTACAATAGGAGTAATAATAAGTTTCACGTCTTAATAAATAATACGTTTATTTGTTACAGGGACATACCCTGCTGAGAAAACAGCAGACAAAATAAGGTTGGAAACTATAAAGTAACCCTGCAGTAAAAAATAGGGAGAGAGGGAAAGAGAGAATGGGAGGGAGGGAGAGAGGGGGGAGGGAAAGAGATAGAGAGGGAGGGAAGGAGAGAGAGGGGGAGACAGAGAGAGGTAGAGAGAGAGGGGAGGGAGGGAGAGAGAGGGGGAGGGAAAGAGATACAGGGGAGGCAGAGAGAGAGAGGGGGAGGGAAATAGATAGAGGGGGAGGCAGAGGGAGGGAGGGAGAGAGAGAGGGGAGGCAGAGAGAGGTCGAGAGAGAGGGAAGGGAGAGGGAGAGAGATAGAGGGGGAGGCAGAGAGAGGGAGGGAGAGAGAGAAGGGAAGGGAGAGAGATAGAGGGGGAAAGAGAAAGAGGGGAGGAAGAGAGAGGGAGGAGGGACAGAGGAAGGAGGGAGAGAGAGAGGGGGGAGAGATGGAGGGATTGAGAAATAGGGGGAGAGAGATAGAAAGGGATACAGGGAGGGGGAGAGAGAGATAGGGAGGGCAGAGGGAAGGAGCAACGCACAGAGAGGGAGGGGGAGAGAGAGGAAGTGGCACACAAAGAGGGAGGGAGAGACAGCACTGAGAGAGACAGAACAGACAATTTAATTTAACTATATGATACCATTTATGGCGGGCAAGTTACTAGTAAATGGTATAAAATAGTTATAAATATTGTGACCATTATAATTTAAAAAATAATATAGAAAACAATACCTGATTATAGAAATCATTTAAATAATGTCATATTTGTCATCATTGTGCTGTTGCCCTGGTTAGAAAAGCTAAATCCCCCTGTACATAAACCATGTGCACAGCATTTATGGCAGAATATACTGCGCTCTCTCCTGCTGACACACGTAGTACGCAGGCACGGAGCCGCCATAAAACAAAGCTTAGAAAGGACGCTTCTGTTTATTACTGAGGATTAAATAAAAATGCATCACAAACCTTCCAGAAGTTCATATGTGAGGCTCCATATAATGATGAGTGAGATGATCTGCAGGCCTGCAATGGCCACATGAATCAATCCAAGCATTTCTCTATTTCAATTTCTATAACATTATTGTTATTGTTTTTTTTTTCTTAATTTGAAATGTTTAAAAAGCATTTTTATGTACCACCTCCTCACCATATTACCCTATCTTAAAGGATAACTGTGGCTTGGCACAAAATACACATATTTGTGACATGTAACACATTAATAACATTAGCGGCAGCGCAAGTCATGAACATACAAATGTAGACAAAACTTAGAGGTGGAAAGAAGAAGGTCATTAGCAGAACGAAGAGGGTGGGTGGGGTATTTGGAGATTAGAGCAGAGATGTAAGGGGGAGAGTTATTGTTGAGGGCTTTGTAAATTAGGGTCATGATTTTAAATTTTATTTTGGAGGCTAAGGGAAGCCAGTGGAGTGATTGACAGAGAGGTGATGCCGACACTGAGCCTTTAGTACGGTAGCTGAGTCTAGTGGAGGCATTCATTATGGATTGAAGGGGGGGATAGACGGGTGCTGGGCAGGCCAGCCAGAAGTGAGTTGCAGTAGTCAAGATGAGATATGATGAGGGAATGTATTAGAATCTTAGTTGTGTTTTGTCTAAGGTAATGACGTATTTTGGAAATGTTTTTTAATTTGAAATGACAAGATTTTGTTAGTGACTGTATGTGAGGAATAAATGAGACGGCAGGGTTCAGTAGAACCCCAAGACAACGGGCTTGGGAGGTGGGGGCGATGATGGCATTGTTGACAGTGAGAGATATGTGAGGAACTGATGCTGTAGGAGAGGGAGGGAAGATTAAGAATTCTGTCTTAGACAAGTTGAGTTTGAGTTGGTGGGTGGACATCCAGGAGGATATGCATGAGAGGTAGTTGGAGACATGTGCTAGAAGAGAGGGGGATAGATAAGGTGATGAGAGGTAGATTTGAGTATCACCTGCATAGAGATGATACTGAAATCCAAAATATTTTATTAGAGTGCCAAATGAGGATGTAAAGATGGAGAAGAGGAGGGGGCCTAGGACTGAACCTTGCTGTACGCCAACAGTCAGACGGTGAGAAGAAGAAGAGGTGCCAGAAAAGGAGACACTAAATGTTCGATCTTGTAGGTATGATGTGAACCATGAGAGAGCAGTGTCTCCGATTCCAAGGGAGCTGAGAATTTGGATTAGTAGAGGGTGGTCAACTGTGTCAAAGGCAGCATAGAGATTCAGGAGAAGCAGAATAGAAAAGTGACCCTTTGACTTGGCAGTGAGCAAGTCATTACTGTGACTCAGCGAGAGCTAAGTAACAGTTACTAATCGTTTTTATAAAAACTCCCATAGCTACATTACAACTTTTGCAAAATCATATGTGAGCCATGTAATCAAGCTCTTAATTGGAGACCAATCAGATCCAAGGACTCACTGATTCCAGTGCATTTTATATACACTTGTTGCAAAATGTTGTACACTAAATGATGAATATCTCAGGAATGATTTAATGTACAAAACTAAATAGCTAGTAGAATGTATAGACAATGTGTAATAATCTTTAAGATGAAAACTAATTTCTCTTGGGGTGACAGTGTCCCCGTAATTACATTATGCACTTTTGAAGAAAGACATTTTACCAGGAAAAGTATTTTTAAAAAGTAAAAAATAAATAATAGTTTAATTGAATTATGTCTAATGAAAATGCTGTCACAAAATAATGCCACGGTTTCAATGAACGCAATACAAAGCGTATTAGCATCCCAAGTCCAATACACTTTGTATAATCATATAAACAAACAGCATAATTGAATATAATAATTAATAGGTTGAATTATTGTTTTAATTTCTGAAAAAATATAATAATTAATCTTATATGTATTAAATGTAATTATTGAAGGATCACAGTGGGGTTTTTGTATATGGCCTTTGGAATAACTAAGCTTCATAAGGATTAAAATGTTTTTATAAAACAAAAAGAAAAAACACAATCTTTACATTTTGACCTAAAAATGCATTTAATCGTTGCTGCAGGGGTTACAATTTCTTTTATGAACTGATTCTGTCTGCTGCTTTTTCAACAGGGTGTGTCCTTGCAATGCGATGAGCTTTGTATTAGTCCTGTCGAAAGCGCTGAAATATTAGATGCTATTATTCCCATTGTGTACACAGAAGCTTCCTATGTATTCAAAGTCTCCTCAAACCTCATGAAGTTGATCAGCAGAAAGCAAAATGGTAGATTCCACAGCATGGAATTATGTTTTCCTATTTTCAAGTGTAGGTTTATATTTTATATATATATATATATATATATATATATACTGTCACTACTGCACCCTATCCCATATACATTACCAAACTTTTACTAGGATCAAAGGACCAGGACCTTTCCTGTTGGGTGGCCGGTACAGTGTCGGCAGCAGTCGCTAGATGGCGCTGTCCATATTTTACTGCCAGTTTTACTGTTCTTCTCCATTTCATAGCGTTAGGGTAAGGGTTAGGGTAACAGTTTAAGGTTAGAAATTGTGTAAATTGTCCACAGCGCCATCTAGCTGCCCCTCTCCACACTACTACCGAAACTGCTCCCGGCCACCCAACAGGAAAGATCCAAGGACCACAGTAGTTCAGTAATAAGGACACTTTTTTGGGAAGTATGTAAAAAAAACTAACAACATTAGCTGCTGTGTAAGCCATGGGCATACAAATATAATTTAGGACAATCACAGCTTTTGTATACTATGAATAGATTAATCCATGTTTTCTTTGTTACATTACTGGCTTCCTGGGGTGTGTTTCTCTATCTATCAGTGAGAGGCAATAACCGAGAGAGAACAGGTCTATCTGTTTGACTGGTTCTGATAAAAATTGAACCACATCCCTTCTTCATTACAGGCCCAGAAGCAGGCTGCATGCATCAATAGATGCAAGCCTCATTTGCTAGAAATGTAAAGGCCCCTCTCAAAAGCACAAATAGCATCAAAATATCATGGACGCCTCCAGGGCTCTTCAGAGGCATCAGCATTGTTTTTTTTCTAATTAAAAACTGGCTGTATGACTTTTTCCCGACAAGTGTGTCCAGACAGGTTGAGACCCACTGACTCAGCACCATCTTGTACATAATCACATTTAACCACGTATTGTCATCATCTTCCCTTCATTTCACACATAATCATGTCTCAGCACTACAAGATGATACTGGAGACATGATCACATTACCGGATGTCCATACATACCCCATACACAGATTGGAAATAGACCCAATGGGAGGTATTTACTTTCAAGCATTTAATATATTGTTTAAAAAAAGTCAGAAACACAAGAAATACCAAATATATTTAAATCAACTTTTTAAACTAAGTATAGATTGGTTATTTGTGACATTAACCCTTTAACTGGTAGAGGGGCCAGCAATGCATTGAAAAGGTTAAATGAACTCACTCATTTGCTCTAATGCATATAGAGAGCAGTTTTTAAACATTAAAGGGATACGGAAGATTCACTGCCTTAAATATTACAATAAACTATTTATGTTATTATTTCATTAACAAGTGCTTAAAAGCTTTGCTTTCACTCACAGAAACCTGCCAAACAGTCCGTACAAAGGTCTGCCCCCTGTAACTCATGCAAATAGGGGTCACTGTAGTAGTAGATGTACTAGCCAATCACAGATTCTCTCAGCAGCATTTAAAAACATGCTGTGGAGAACAGTCTGTAAGTGGCTAGTACATCTAGTATCAATAGAGACACCGTGCCAAGTTGCTGGAGGCAGATCTTTGTAGGAACTATTTGGAAGCAAAGGGTTTAAACAGCGCTTTTGTGTGTGTGTTGGCATCGTTCAGTCGTGTCTGACTCTCATGGACCGTGACACCATGCGGATCCACTTGTATTCATGGCAGACATACTGGAGTGGGTTTCCAGTTCCTTCTCTAGTGGGCTACAGCATATTCCTAGGTGGTCTCCCATCCAAGTACTGACCAGGCCCAACCCTGCTCAGCTTCAGGGTGGTGTGATTTCTTGGTTCCCTGACTGGAATCGAATCGTGAAAGCACCGACTTCTCACCACTGGACCGCCTGGGCACTTGTTAATAAAGTAATGTTTATATATGTAAGCATGTATTTAGATAATTTATGTTAATATTAAAAACAGGGAATCTTCCATATCCCTTTAAGAAAAATCAGAACCCCCTTCTAACTAATTTTAATATTAGTATGTGAATGCTCCGCACCAGTGGAGTTATGGAGCCCTATGGAACAGAAACAGTTGCTCCCTCTAGTGGCTGAATGTGATATAACTAGAACAATCAGCTTCTCTCTGGCCCTTCCCTCTCCCTCTTTCCCCCTCCCTCTCTTTCCCTCCCTCTCTCCCCCTCACCCAGGAGTCTATTGCTAATGAAATGCATTGAAGGGAATAAATAATACTTTCTGGCAGTAGTCTTGAGAACATTTAGTGGGTGGAGGCCCAAATTACACACTATTTCTTATTTACTTTAAAATAAAAAGTAAATAAGACATTTTGACAGCCAGACGCTGTTTGTTCTTTTTTTTTTCTTGTATATTTTTAAGCTGTGAGATCCAATATCTGATTAAGAATACTGATGGAACATCTAGAACATTTCACCATACGATGACATTTAATTAACTCAATAAATAACACTTTTCCCTCTTATTATACATATCATTTTTCTTTCTGAATATTTGGTATTTCGACGATATATAACATACATTCAGGTAATTGGGCTCTTTTTTGCATGTTTCTGCTTAGTAAAAGAGTCGGTTCAGACCCTATTTATAGTATACTCTATTTTCGGTTGTTTAAAAAATATTGCTATTCTACTTATTATTTGAGCTATATAAATGTAACATAAATTAGTATTGCCATCACTGTGCCGTGCACATATATATATACCGTATTTACTCATAATAAAACGCACCCTTTTCATAGAAAATCGTGTCCCAAATTTGGGGTGCGCATTAGATTCAATGGCAAAAAGGAAAGCACAGGACATACCGAAACACCACCATCTCTCGCTTCCCGGCTCTCTAGAGTGGGTGACTACCGGAGGAAGTGGCCACCAGAGAGCCCCAGCACAGTGGCACACAGAGCCTGGCACCCAGAGAGCCCCAGCACAGTGCCACACAGAGTCTGGCACCCAGAGAGCTTCAGCACAGTGGCACACAGAGCCTGGCACCCAGAGAGCCCCAGCACAGTGCCACACAGAGTCTGGCACCCAGAGAGCTTCAGCACAGTGGCACACAGAGTCTGGCACCCAGAGAGCCGCAGCACAGTGGCACACAGAGTCTTGCACCCAGAGAGCCGCAGCACAGTGGCACACAGAGCCTGGCACCCAGAGAGCCCCAGCACAGTGGCACACAGAGCCGTGCACCCAGAGAGCCCCAGCACAGTGGCACACAGAGCCTGGCACCCAGAGAGCACCAACACAGTGGCACACAGAGCCTGGCACCCAGAGAGCCCCAGCACAGTGGCACACAGAGCCGTGCACCCAGAGAGCCCCACCACAGTGGCACACAGAGCCTGGCACCCAGAGAGCCCCAGCACAGTGGCACACAGAGCCTGGCACCCAGAGAGCCCCAGCACAGTGGCACACAGAGCCTGGCACCCAGAGAGCTCCAGCACAGTGGCACACAGAGCCTGGCACCCAGAGAGCCCCAGCACAGTGGCACACAGACCCTGGCACCCAGAGAGCCCCAGCACAGTGGCACACAGAGCCTGGCCCCAGAGAGCCCCAGCACAGTGGCACACAGAGCCTGGCACCCAGAGAGCCCCAGGACAGTGGCACACAGAGCCCGGCACCCAGAGAGCCCCAGCACAGTGGCACATAGAGCCTGGCACCCAGAGAGCCCCAGCACAGTGGCACACAGAGCCTGGCACCCAGAGAGCCCCAGCACAGTGGCACACAGAGCCTGGCACCCAGAGAGCCCCAGCACAGTGGCACACAGAGCCTGGCACCCAGAGAGCCCCAGCACAGTGGCACACAGAGCCTGGCACCCAGAGAGCCCCAGCACAGTGGCACACAGAGCCTGGCACCCAGAAAGCCCCAGCACAGTGGCACACAGAGCCTGGCACCCAGAGAGCCCCAGCACAGTGGCACACAGAGCCTGGCACCCAGAGAGCCCCAGCACAGTGGCACACAGAGCCTGACACCCAGAGAGCCCCAGCACAGTGGCACACAGAGCCTGGCACCCAGAGAGCCCCAGGACAGTGGCACACAGAGCCCGGCACCCAGAGAGCCCCAGCACAGTGGCACACAGAGCCCGGCACCCAGAGAGCCCCAGCACAGTGGCACACAGAGCCCGGCACCCAGAGAGCCCCGGCACAGTGGCACACAGAGCTTGGCACCCAGAGAGCCCCACCACAGTGGCACATAGAGCCTGGCACCCAGAGAGCCCCAGGACAGTGGCACACAGAGCCTGGCACCCAGAGAGCCCCAGCACAGTGGCACACAGAGCCTGGCACCCAGAGAGCCCCAGCACAGTGGCACACAGAGCCCGGCACCCAGAGAGCCCCGGCACAGTGGCACACAGAGCTTGGCACCCAGAGAGCCCCACCACAGTGGCACATAGAGCCTGGCACCCAGAGAGCCCCAGCACAGTGGCACACAGAGCCTGGCACCCAGAGAGCCCCGGCACAGTGGCACACAGAGCCTGGCACCCAGAGAGCCCCACCACAGTGGCACACAGAGCCTGGCACCCAGAGAGCCCCAGCACAGTGGCACACAGAGCCTGGCACCCAGAGAGCCCCAGCACAGTGGCACACAGAGCCCGGCACCCAGATAGCCCTAGCACAGTCCACACAGAGCCTGGCACCCAGAGAGCCCCAGCACAGTGGCACACAGAGCCTGGCACCCAGAGAGCACCAGCACAGTGGCACACAGAGCCTGGCCCCAGAGAGCCCCAGCACAGTGGCACACAGAGCCTGGCCCCAGAGAGCCCCAGCACAGTGGCACACAGAGCCTGGCACCCAGAGAGCACCAACACAGTGGCACACAGAGCCTGGCACTCAGAGAGCCCCAGCACAGTGGCACACAAAGCCTGGCCCCAGAGAGCCCCAGCACAGTGGCACACAGAGCCTGGCACCCAGAGAGCACCAGCACAGTGGCACACAGAGCCTGTCACCCAGAGAGCCCCAGCACAGTGGCACACAGAGCCTGGCACCCAGAGAGCACCAGCACAGTGGCACACAGAGCCTGTCACCCAGAGAGCCCCAGCACAGTGGCACACAGAGCCTGTCACCCAGAGAGCCCCAGCACAGTGGCACACAGAGCCTGGCACCCAGAGAGCCCCAGCACAGTGGCACACAGAGCCTGGCACCCAGAGAGCCCCAGCACAGTGGCTCACAGAGCCTGGCACCCAGAGAGCACCAGCACAGTGGCACACAGAGCCTGGCACCCAGAGAGCACCAGCACAGTGGCACACAGAGCCTGGCCCCAGAGAGCCCCAGCACAGTGGCACACAGAGCCTGGCACCCAGAGTGCCCCAGCACAGTGGCACACAGAGCCCGGCACCCAGAGAGCACCAGCACAGTGGCACACAGAGCCTGGCCCCAGAGAGCCCCAGCACAGTGGCACACAGAGCCTGGCACCCAGAGAGCCCCAGCACAGTGGCACACAGAGCCTGGCACCCAGAGAGCCCCAGCACAGTGGCACACAGAGCCTGGCCCCAGAGAGCCCCCAGCACAGTGGCACACAGAGCCTGGCACCCAGAGAGCCCCAGCACAGTGGCACACAGAGAGGCCCAGCACAGTGGCACACAGAGCCTGGCACCCAGAGAGCCCCAGCACAGTGGCACCCAGAGCCCGGCACCCAGAGAGCTTCAGCACAGTGGCACACAGAGCCTGGCACCCAGAGAGCTTCAGCACAGTGGCACACAGAGCCTGGCACCCAGAGAGCCCCAGCACAGTGGCATAAGTTGGTAACATAAACTCACTGTTCGGTACTTCTTTTACAAATGACAAATGCGCATTACATTCGCCAGCAAAAAAGTTTTTTTGATTCATGGGTTCCAAAACTGGGGTGCGCATTAGATTCAAAGGCGCACTAGATTCGCATAAATACGGTATATATGTTGCACAGTTATGGTTATCCAACTTTTATCAACCCTAGAGAAATATAGCCAGCACTCCATCTGAGATGTGCTGCCTCTTTAGACTGAGGGTATTCATTGGTCAGTACTTGGATGGGAGACTACCTAGGAATAACAGAAGCTCTAGCCCACTGGATAAGCAACTGGCAACCCACTTCAGTATCTCTGCCATGAATACCAAATGGATCAGCATGGTGTGTTGCAGTCCATGAGGTCACGGAGAGTTGGACGCGACTGAAAGGTGCAAACGAAACACAAAAAAACTCTCTACCTAACTCCAGCCAATCAAGAGATCAACCCGGCTACCCAACAGTGATTTTACAACACAGAAGAAGGAACAGCAATTGGTAGTATCCACCCCTTTTCTGCTTGACCAATTTCAGCCAATTAGATATTAGATTATTGAATTACCATGCTTTGATTGGTTGAACGAATGATTGACAATCATTTTTAGTCAATCAGAATCCGTATGAGAGCTTTTAAAAGTGTTTACACTACGGAAAAAGTAATTCCTCTGGCGGAGCTCATCGCAGGAAGATATTTTTACTTCAGTTATTATATTTTACGTTAGTTTTAGAATTTGGTGATTTTTGTATATATCCATTTCCAAGTAAAGAAGATGAGGATATCATTAATTCGTTGGCAATACTAGAAAAGAGGAGAGTATGTAGAATAAGTCCACGTTTTTTTTAAAGATGCAGGAATTGTCTTCTAGACCATTTTATAAGATGCTGGGTTCATAAGGACTCTTGTTTTTTTTTTATTAAAGGGGTTAGTTGAACTGGAGTTTCGGGGATTGGTTAAATGCACCCTCCTTATGACAAAAAGAAGAAGAAGAGAAAAAAATGGAGAGAGAAGAAAAGAAGAGGGACTGAGAAGACAGAGAGGAACATGACAGAGTAAATAGAGGAGTAAAGTAAACAAAGAAACAAGGAGGCCTAGTGTCACTTTTGCTGCATTATTAATGCAATGAGAAAGAGAGAGAAAGAAAGAGAGAGAAAGAAAGAGAAAACTAAAATGAAAGAGAGAAGGCAAAGTAAGAGAGGAGGGATGAATTAAACAAAGCACCACAGAATTAAAAATTGATGATGTGTTCAGACCCTGGGAAATGAGTTCCTCCGTGATCTCAGACGGGAGGGAGCCTTAATGATTTTGCACTTAACTTGCAAGAATATACCTGCAGGAGGAAATGGCTGATTTGCAAGAGCGGTTTCACTCTCAGCCCATAATAAGTATTCTGACCTTTTTTCTAATGGCTGGCTTCTTGCACATTAATGTTGTGCTGGAGAAACTGCTTAAAGAAACATTAACAGAAGGGTGAGAGTGTCACCTTCTGTTGCAGACAAAATATGGCTGTGTTTGCACTTAATGCAGTAGTTCTTAGTACGGCTCTGAAAATAACACATAATAAAGGTAGCAATAGAGGCATTATTCCTAGGACTTTGTAAGCAGTCTACAATTATTTAAAGAGATAGTTGTGCTTAGTTGTAGGGACGACATGCATTTAGAAAAAGTGTTTTCCTTTTTGAAATTGCTCATGAATTAATATTACAGATGTTTAAACTGTCCTAAACTGCTGTATATATTATGAGGATGCATCAAGAGAGTTACCTCATAATATATACAGCAGTTTAGGAGACAAACATTCAGCACCCCCTGTCTTAAACATCTGTAATATTAATTCATGAGCAATTTCAAAAAGGAAAACACTTTTTCTAAATGCATGTCGTCCCAATAACTAAGCACAACTAGCTCTTTAAATAATTGTAGACTGCTTACAAAGTCCTAGGAATAATGCCTGTTGCTACATTGCTATTTATACAGATTCTTAATTGTATATAGATAGATTAATGGTGGAACAGTTGAATCCTAATTTATAGTTCTGACATTCAGTCCTTTTTTATTAAATTCACCCGATAAAACAGAATATTAATAAAATTAGAGGGTATACGGAAACTATGGGCTCTGCATTGCATTGACAGTCACAGGATTTATTCCTCTAGAACACACCTTCACGGTATCACATCTCTCATTAAATTGCAAAGCATTACGGACCATCACTTCTCCCTCACAGTGCTGGTATGGGATAAATCCGGTAACACCAGGGTGCCTATGCCTCAGCTTATTGTAGCCAAAGAGCTGAGGTATACAGCTACTTCTCTCTCAACATTGATTAATTGGAGTGACTGGACACTTTGAGCTCCTGTTCGTTTACGATTGAGATGCTATTCAATTGCTCAAGCCCGCAAGTTACTGGCTCAATGCCGAAACCGTAAACCATGCACTGGTTCGTAGCAGTTCAGGGTGGGAACATGATCAATTAAGCAAGCAGGTAATTGCCCATTTCGAATCAGCCAATAGAATATGAGTCATTATTACGGCAGTAAAACATGGAGGTTACATGTCAATCAATTAGGTTCGGGGGTCCGATATGTGATCAGACTCGCAAACCCGCAAAATGTTGTGCAATTACTTCTAATGTCTATTATCACTTTCCCAGTTATTTACAGTGCAGTATTGATATTTTATTTGCATTATCAGTGCTACGAACAGGTGTTTAACCCCCTTGCGGGACCTCTCTAGCACTCTTAGGATTTTCTCTTTCATTTCCCATTTAGGGGTGTGAAAACATTTGCGGGCTTGGGGAAATTAAGAAATTAAATAGCCATTGCAATATTAGCCATGCGAAAGTGACAGATAAAAGGCTTCTGGAGGCTGTAAGTTACGGGTTTAACCATCGCAATATTTTCAAGGCTGCAACTCGTAACCTGTTTGGAGCCCTCAAAAAGACACCAATTGACCATGTCACTTTAATTACTTCATATTTATATTTTACCTTAATTATTTACTTTGTTACGTCACACAAAAGGTCATTGTTGGCCTGTAGACGTTTTGAGAACTATTTATTACTAGCGAATTGCCCGTCAAAAAATGACGTCAATGAAATTGTAAGTGAGCTAAGGGTGTTTGGTGTATATAATGTGGCTGATGTAGCGTCGTTCGTTTTCTATGTCGTGCGACTTTTTCGGAATATCCGTAGCTGTTTGGTGGTGTTTTGCGTGTTTATGGTGGTGTTTTGCGTGTTTAGGGACCTTTAGCCTCGTTTTCGTTTTTTTCGGCGGCCATTTTCTCTCTCGCTTAGGTGATTTTCGGGTCTCTGAACTACGAAATTTGTGCTTACATTTTGGTGTAACTTCACTTGGAGAGGTCCTCGGTGCCCCTCCTTGCTGTGAGTAATCTTTTTATGTGTTTGTTGTTTGTATTTATTGTGTTTGTAATGTTTTTGCGGTCGCGCGGGTTGCGTCCTTGTTTTCTAATCTCGTAGGTGTTTTTCGGCAAATACGTAGGTGTTTGGTGGTGTTTTGCGTCTTTAGACTGCTGTAGCCCCGTTTTCGTTTTTTTCAGCAGCCATTTTTTCTCTCGCTTTGAGAATTTTTTAGTGTCTAAACTCTTTTAATTTGACTTAAATTGAGGTGTAACTTTAGTTTTCGAGGTCCTGGATGCTCCATCTTCCTGTAAGTAAGCTGTTTATGTATTTGTTGTGTGTATTTGTTGTATTTTTCATGTTTTCATGTACGCGTGTGGCGGCCGATTTTTGCAAGGTCGTAATGGGTCGTAACGTGTCTTGTATTTTTCTTGTGTAACGATGTAAATGTTGGGAGCGTGAGCAACGGCACGCATGCTCACAACTATATATGTGATATATATAAATATATATATATATATTGTGATGGAGTGCCACTAGGGGTCACAAGAGAGCTCTGTAAGAGGATGGAAAGAGTTAAATCCAGACAGTTATCAGAGGCTAAATGGAAACCCAGCTGGATACTGCCTTTAAAAGCAGCAGAGAGATGGGTGGAGTTTCTCTCACTTAGGCTTGGGCCTAAGAGCCGTGGGCTGTGTGTATTGCAGGAGGAAGCCCTGAACAGCTCAGCTGCCTCTGGGATCCAGAGAGCTGGGATTTGTGCTGGAGCGAGACAGTCAGGAAGGCTGCGGAGTTCCAGAGTTTGCGCACAGAGAAGACTTCTGTGGTATTGGAGATATTCCACAGAGAGAGGATTATCTAAAGACCCCATCCCTGGGAAGCCGAAGGCAACAAGGGATAGAAAGGTTGGTGACAAATATATGTTGTTTTCACCAGATGAGGATAAGAAGTACAAATGCCCCAGGAAGAAGAGTGCATTGAGAGAAAGTGATAGTTCCTCATTTCAAGAGGGTGACAAGGGCCCTAGGCTTCACCCACTGTTGGCAGAAGCCATAGAGGAAAAGACATTAAAAGACTGTATGTTTCCTGGCCACAAGGTGGCGATATATCACAAGAGACTGTTTGCATCCTGGCCACAAGGTGGCACTCTCCTGTCACAGATAAGCTGCGCAGGATATAGTCAGGGCGTTCCTGAGTATAGTAAGCACGTTTATGTAGGGTTTTATTTTGTTGCTGAATACAAGCACTGTTTTTGTTCTGTTTATGCAAACAAATAAAATAGCAGTAAAACTCAACTTTGGACAAGCCTGCTGTGTCTTCCTCCCTGTATAAAGAAAAGATAAGAAAGTGCAGGACGCAAACCCCGCCAGAAGGGGGCGCCCTGTTACAATATATATATATATATATATATATATATATATATATATATATATATATATATATATATATATATATAGATTATGGCATTGTGTCAAGTACATACACAGTTAAAAATGCCTCTTCATATAGCCATTTCTGTGTAGATGCACATACTATTTCATAGCACTGTAATCTGCCCCTTAAAGTATGCTGCCCTAGGCCTGGCCCTTGTAGAAGTTTAGAGAAGTTTTGAAATTAATGAAATAATCATTTTGTAGACATGATGGAGACTTTCCATATTACCTATTATAATGCTATTTTACATAATATTGTATTTGGCTATAGAAAAATAATATGTGCTTTATATCCACCTATCGGCCTCTATGAATGCCCGAATTTCATTCCGGAAATCTGGTCAGTTTACGTTATGTCCATGGTCATGCTGATCCACTTGATTTTCAATGCAGAGATACTGGAGTGGGTTGCCAGTTCATTATCCAGTGGGCCACAGCATACAGCTCCTGGTATTCCTATGTGGCCTCCCATCCAAGTACTGACCAGGCCCAACCCTGCATGGCTTCAGGATGGTATCACCTCTTGGTTCTCTGACTGGTCGCAGCGGGAAAAGCACCAAATCCTAACCACTGGACCATCAGGGAACCCCATTAGTACACAGTGTTAAACGAGGAGATGAGGTCCCTGCTTTTGGAAGAGCTTACAATCTGAGAGGTCATAGGGGATAGAAATATAAAGTCTGCAAACCAGAAAGGGTAAACTTTTATGCGGTTGTGGATGATCTAGTAAAGGAGGAAGGTGGTAAGCTTCTCTGGACAGTTGGGTTTTCAGAGAACGTTTGAATAATTGAAGACTAGGGCAGAGTTTTGCAGAACGAGGATAAGAATTTCAAAGATAATGATAATTCCTGCAGGTGAGTGTGTGAGGAGGCGATGGCAGATGATGGGAGGTGCAAATCATGGAAGAGTTGAGATGTAGAGAAGGGTTGTATTGTTTAGGGCTTTGTAAGTGAGGCTAAGGATTCTGGATATTCTTCATGAAATGGGGAGCCAGTCTAGGGGCAGCAAATGATGAGCGTGGATGGGTCTGATGGAAGTATTCTGGTTGGACTGGAGTGGGCATAGACGGTTTAATGAAAGACCACTTAGGAAAGGCAACTCATGACATTATGAGAGTGTAGATGAGTGTCTTAGTAGTTTCTTGGGTGAGGAAGGGATACATTTGGAGATGGTTCCGAAGTTGTGACAGCAGGATTGGTTGGTGTAGAGAAGGGTTGTATTGTTTAGGGCTTTGTAAGTGAGGCTAAGGATTCTGAATATTCTTGAGTAAAGGGGAGCCAGTCTAGGGGCAGAAAATTATGAACTTGGATGAGTCTTATGGAAGTAATCAGGTTGGACTGGAGTCGGCAGTGGCAGTTTAATGGAAAGTCAACTCATGTAGATGCGTTTCTTAGTAGTTTTTTGGGTGAGGAAGGGATACATATAGAGATGTTCCAAAAGTTATGACAGCAGGATTGGTTGGTGATTAATGTGGGGTGTGAAGGAGAGGTCTAAGTCAAATCTGACACCAAGACATTTGACTTGAGACGTTGGGGTGATTTTTGCATTATACTTAGGCATATTTGAGATATAGAAACAGGGGAGGAAGGGGATTTAGCAACAGCTCAATCTTGGAGAGGTTTAGTTTTAGATGTCACAAAGCTATCCAGGATGATATGTGTGACATGGGGTGGTAGGGTTGGGCATGGGGTGATAGGATATGTGTGACATGGGGTGGTAGGGTTGGCATTGGGGTGGCAGGATATGTGTGACATGGGGTGGTAGGGTTGGGCATGGGGTGGTAGGATATGTGTGACATGGGGTGGTAGGGTTGGGCATGGGGTGGTAGGATATGTGTGACATGGGGTGGTAGGGTTGGGCATGGGGTGGTAGGATATGTGTGACATGGGGTGGTAGGGTTGGGCTTGGGGTGGTAGGATATGTGTGACATGGGGTGGTAGGGTTGGGCATGGGGTGGTAGGATATGTGTGACATGGGGTGGTAGGGTTGGGCATGGGGTGGTAGGATATGTGTGACATGGGGTGGTAGGATATGTGTGACATGGGGTGGTAGGGTTGGGCATGGGGTGGTAGGATATGTGTGACATGGGGTGGTAGGATTGGGCATGGGGTGGTAGGATATGTGTGACATGGGGTTGTAGGGTTGGGCATGGGGTAGTAGGATATGTGTGACATGGGGTGGTAGGGTTGGGCATGGGGTGGTAGGATATGTGTGACATGGGGTGGTAGGGTTGGGCATAGGTCTAGAGACAGATTTGGGTATTGTGAGCATAACAATGGTACTGAAACACATAACAGTTAATGAGTTTACCAAGAGAGGAGGTGTAGAGAGAGATGGAGCTACAACACGAAGGAAGACGATGGATACACCAGCCTACATGTTTCATACTAATAGGTGCTTCATCAGACCAAATAGAAAATAGAAATCACATCCAGCTGAAGGCAAAACAAGTTGGAAAGAATATTTCATAGTGAACAGAATTGCAAATTCATGTGAAATATATCTCAAGAAAAATGGAAAGTTTCAAACTCTAAACATTCAAGATGAGCCGATTTCATTAGAACAGCTTTTATGATTACAAAGATCCTGTACATGTTATACAAGTCTTGTATCTATTTATAATGTTGAAGAGCATAAAGTATTAAAGTACTCAGAAATCAACATAGTTAGCAGTAAAAACACAATATACAGTTAATTGCCATATGGAGAGTGAAGTAAACAGTGTTAAAAATACATAGAAACTTGAGTATGACAACACATAAGAGCCAAAAAGGCCCACCTGTTATACCCATTTTATCTACCTAAAAGTGTGGCTTAACAGGTCTATGTCACCCCTAAATAATGATTTTTTAGCTTATTCTTAATTATTCATGAAAAACTGACTGTGCATTGTGTTAGCCATTTATTT